>SMDT01001469.1:0-88013 GCA_005392925.1 Aquilaria sinensis | reverse complement strand
CTGGGCAACAAAGAAATGAACAGAATGGAGGGCATCAGGGGCAACAGGGGGTAGCAAACCCTGAAGTGCCTCAGGTTTGGTTATAGCTTCAGTGGAGCTTAGCTCTAATCAATGAAAACTTAATGAGGCTGATTCAAGGACAATAGCAGGGAGTCCAAGTGGCTCCAGCAGAACTAGTTCAGGATACACAACAACAACCAGAAGAGGATACTAGGAACACATCTGAATATGTTCCTTCTGGAAGCTTAGAAGACACAAATGATGAGACCATTCAGGTGGAAGATGAGGATAGGAAAAATCCAAGAGGCAGAAGAGTAAGATCTGAGATTGCTCAGGTGTCCAGGACCAATCCCTCAGTCTATGACCATTCCTGCACTTGGAATGAGATTGGGGAAGGCTGTGAGAAAAGATCTAGGACAAGGCAGAGAGATCATAGATAGCATCACCATACAAAGGACTCTCATAGATCCAGGAGACATAGATCAGAGGATCTAGAGGGCCTAGATGAGGTCAGATTGTTGGAGAGGTTCCATGGCCTAAGACCTCCACAGTTTGATGGAAGAGCTGGGCCAGAGAGAGCTGAGGAGTGGTTAATCTTCATAGAAAAGTTGTTTGAGAGGATGCCACTCAGCTCCACCAAGAAGGTGTCACTGGCTACTTACAACTTGGTAGGCAGTGCAGAGATGTGGTGGAGAAACACCAGAGACAGGTATGCTTTCCAGAAGGGCAGAAGGCCAGGAAGAGATATTGAGATGAGCTGGCCAGAGTTCACACAGCTGTTCCAGGAACAGTACATCAGTGATGCCATCAAGGATATGAAGCAAGCTGAATTTGATGCTCTAAGGCAGGACAACCTCAGTGTCCTAGAGTATGAGCACAAATTCAATCAGTTGGTGAGGTATGCTCCTCAGTATCATGGACTAGAGGAATTGAAGGCCAAAAGATTTGTCAGAGGCCTAAAGTCAGACATTAGAAAGGCTGTTAGACCTTTTGGAGCAGTTACATACTATGAAGCAGTGCAGAAAGCTCTATTAGTAGAGCAAGAGGAGTATGAGACTAAGTACTTTCCCAGTGGACCAGGGGAAAGTAGTCAGGCAGGAGGCAAGCAGAAGAAGGCACCACATGGCAAAGGAATTGCCAAGAATTCTCATCTTGGTGGTGAGGGCAAGGTTAAGGGGAAGTTCCCTGGCCTAAGGTGCCCTAAATGCAAGAAGTTTCATGGGAAGAAACCTTGCTATTTTGACACCCAAGCGTGTCTAAGATGTGGATCCATGGATCATTGGATCAAAGACTACCCACAGGTTCAAAGGAGGCCAGAAGACCAAGGTCCAGTAAGGCCTATTGGGGCAGGACCTAGAGGGGGAGCACCTAGGGAGGGACAGCAGAGGCCAGTTCCTCCAGTGCCTCGACCTCCAGTGCAGAGAGCTGGCAGAGTCTTCCAAGTGGAGAGGCCAGAGACATCAGAGCAGGGAGGAGCACTAAGAGGTAACATTTACCTTAATGGTATGCCTGTTAGTGTTCTATTTGATACTGGTGCATCTGTGTCTATAGTGGCTAGGAAATTTGTTGATGCCATGAAATTGCCTACTGAAATCATGCCTAGGATATCCTTAGTGAAAACAGCAGGTAGTCAATGTCTTTTCACTAATGACCTAGCTAAGGATTGTGAGCTAGTAGTAGGAAAGACTAAGGTTATGACTAATCTGCTAGTGTTGGACATTCCTAAGTATGATTTAGTGCTGGGTATGAATTGGCTTGCTATGCATAACATAAGAATTGATTGTGCTAAGAGGGAAATCACATTGCCTGATGGTGAAGTGCATGCATTAGTGAATTCTAAGGAATTAGTGTATGAAATGCATGGCATGGAGCTAGAGGTATTAGATGAGATACCTGTGATTTCTGAGCATGATTACTGTTATGCATTGAATGAATTGCACTGTGATAAGGAAGTGGACAGAATACCTATAGTGAGAGACTTTCCACAAGTCTTTCCTAAAGACCTGCCAGGTATTCCTCCACAAAGGGAGATTGAATTTGAAATCAAGCTGCAACCAGAAGCTAGTCCAATATCCATACCTCCTTACAGAATGCCAATCACAGAGATGAATGAGCTCAAGAAACAACTTGATGAACTTCTTGAAAAAGGGTTCATAAGGCCAAGTGTTTCACCATGGGGAGCTCCTGTTCTCTTTGTGAAAAAGAAGGATGGATCTCTGAGACTATGCATTGACTACAAGAAGCTTAATGCAGTGACTATCAAGAACAAGTATCCACTCCCTAGGATTGAGGATCTGTTTGATCAACTCAAGGGAGCTAAAATCTTCTCCAAGATAGATTTGAGATCTGGATACTTCCAGTTGAGAGTAAAGGAAGAGGACATTCCTAAGACTGCATTTAGGACTAGATATGGGCATTATGAGTACACAGTCATGCCATTTGGTTTGACTAATGCCCCAGCTGCTTTCATGGACCTGATGAATAGGGTGTTCAGACCACATCTGGACAAATTTGTGGTTGTATTCATTGATGACATCCTAGTGTATTCCAAGGATGAAAATGAACATGAACATCATCTGAAGATTGTCTTAAAGACTCTGTTGCAGCATCAGCTTTATGCCAAGTTATCCAAGTGTGAATTCTGGATAAGGGAAGTGTCTTTCCTAGGACACATCATAGATGCACAAGGCCTTAAGGCAAACCCTGAAAAGGTCAAGGCAGTGCAAGAGTGGGAAAGACCAAAGACTGTGAAGGAAATCAGAAGTTTCCTAGGATTAGCTGGATACTACAGGAGATTTGTATCAGGCTTTTCCATGATTGCCTCAGTTCTTACTCATCTGACCAAGAAGGGTCAAAGATTTGAGTGGACTGAGAAGTGTGAAAAGAGTTTCCAGGAGCTCAAGCAGAGGTTGATTAAAGCTCCAGTGTTGATTCTTCCTGATCCAAGTAAGCCCTACATCATATATACAGATGCATCTAGATCCGGGTTAGGTTGTGTGCTTATGCAAGACAGAAATGTCATTGCTTATGGGTCAAGGCAGTTAAGACCCCATGAGCAAAATTATCCTACCCATGACCTAGAACTGGCAGCAGTGATTTTTGCTCTAAAGCAATGGAGGCATTACTTGATGGGTAGTTCCTTTGTGATCTACACTGACCATAAGAGCCTAAAGTACTTGTTCACTCAGAAAGAGTTGAACATGAGGCAAAGGAGATGGTTAGAGTACATCAAGGACTATGACTGCAGTATACAGTACACAGAGGGCAAAGGCAATCTAGTAGCAGATGCCTTGAGCAGGAAGTACACAGGACTTTTGAAAGGAGGATCCTTAGCTGATCATGATGAGCAAAATAGTCTGCTATGCCTATGGCATAAATGGCATAAGTGGGAGGAAGCCCAAATTTACACATTGACAATTCAGTCTAGATGGATTGAAGAAGCCAAAAAGGCACAGGAGACAGATCCTGATCTGAAAAAGATCTCAGGAGAGGAAAAAGGTTCCTTGTATCAATCCTTTGCCTACAAGCAAGGATTACTGTACTTCAAGGACCGAATATATGTGCCTAAAGGAGCAAAGCTCAGGGATGAAATACTTGAAGAAGCTCACACAAGCAAGTTGAACATCCATCCAGGAAGTGAGAAAATGTATAAAGATTTGAAGAGTCACTTCTGGTGGCCACATATGAAGAGAGACATAGCTACTTATGTCTCCAAATGTGCCACATGCCAGAGGGTAAAGGTAGAGCACCAGAAGCCAGCTGGTATCCTACAGACTCTACCTATACCAGTGAGGAAGTGGGGCAACATAACCATGGACTTTTTGACTGGGTTGCCTATGACAAGATTAAGGCATGATACAATCTGGGTCATTGTGGATAGGCTAACCAAATGTTCCCACTTCTTACCTATGAAACTCACAGACTCCTTGGAGAAGTTAGCCCAGATGTATGTCCAGGAGATAGTGAGACTACATGGAGTGCCAGACTCCATTGTATCTGATAGAGATCCAAGATTTACAGCTCGGTTTTGGAGTGCTTTTCATAAAGCACTAGGAACCAAAATCCACCTGAGTACTGCTTATCATCCTCAGACAGATGGGCAATCTGAAAGGGTGATACAGATACTAGAAGACATGCTCAGGAGCTGTGTGTTGGATTTCAAAGGTGAATGGGACCAACACTTGCCATTGGTGGAATTCTCATATAACAATAGTTACCAAAGCACTATTGGCATGGCACCTTATGAAGCATTATATGGAAGAAGGTGCATGACACCCCACTGTTGGGTGGAAGCCTCAGACAGGCTAGAGTTGGGTCCCGAAATTATTGAAGAGACTACTGCCAAAATCAAGAAAATTCAAGAGAGATTAAAGGCAGCCAATGAAAGGACCACAGCCTATGTGAACAAAAGAAGGAGAGACTTGGAATTTGAGGTTGGTGACAATGTTTGGCTGAAAGTTGCACCAACCAAAGGCACTGTCAGATTTGGCAAAAGAACCAAGTTAGCTCCAAGATACATCGGTCCTTATGAGATCTTGGATAGAGTTGGCAAGGTAGCATACAGGTTAGCTCTACCGCCAAGCATGTCAAGTGTTCATAATGTTTTTCACATCAGTATGCTTAAGAAGTGTCTATTAGACACAAAGCATGCTATTGTAGTGGAAGACATACAGTTGGAACCTAACTTGACATATGAAGAGAAACCTATATCTATCTTAGCCAAGGATACCAGAAGGTTAAGAAACAAACATATTCCCATGGTTAAAGTTCAACGGTCACACCACTCTGAAAGAGAAGTAACTTGGGAAACTGAAAAAGACCTTATGGAAAGGTATCCTAAAGAATACCTGAAGCTAAAGGCTATTTTGGAGGACCAAAATTTTTAAGGGGGGGAGGATTGTTACCACCTCACAAAATGGGAGAATTACAAGTGTGTCATAATGGCTAAAAACCATTATATTGTGTAATTCTCACCATAGTGATTGTAGTGTGGGGGGTAAAAGGTATGATCAACACCTCCTTAAAAGTGTTCCAAGTTGGTAACTTGGTCCCCAAGAAAAGCCTTAAGGATTGCTTGTTTGTCAAGCAACCTATGGACTTTTTTGTAAGATTTTGGAAATTTGGGTACTCAATTGCAAAACTTTCACAAAAGAGATTTGGAGAGTTATGGGAAGGATATGAATGGTATGAAAGTGCTATTGGAGGACCAAATTGCTTATGGAAGACAACTAAGGACAAAGAAAACACAAAAAGGCATAAAGGACCTAAGTGTTCTAATGTAGGCCTTAAGATGTGTATGTCTATGACTTAAGTCAAATGGAAGTTTTGTGGGGTTATCCCACATAAGGAGGGCTGCTAAAGGAAGATAAGGATGGTCAAATGTGGGCCAAGAGATTAAGACTAAGAAACCATAGTCTTGTAGCAAGGAAAATGACATAAGACAAGGTTAAGACTACTTAAGTGTGTTTAGTGTACTTTTGACTATTTAAGTAGTCAAGACCACCTTTGCTTCTCTAAATTTCGGCCTCCACCAGCAAAAAGAAAGCCAGCCCTCTCCTCCACACTTCCTCCATAGCCACCATACCTTCAAACTCAAAACTACTTGCAATTGAAGTCAAGGAAGCACAATTGGAAGCTATTTGGTGCTATTGCTTGAGTGCACCTAGGATCAAGCTCCAATTTCAGCATACCCATCAAGGTAAGGGTTCTCTTGCTCTCATGGGTTGTTTTCTGTATTTTCAAACATCCATGGAGCTAGGGCTAAGCTTGGAAGAGAGCCATGTGCTTGATGAACCAAGCTTAGTGAGGGGAGTGCACTTATTGAAGGTTTTGTGACCTAGTGTGAAGTGCACAGTGATGGCAGCGAATTTCTGGGTTTCTAGAGCCCAAAAGTTAGTACTAACTAGTTTTAAAATCCTCCTAAGACCAAGCATTAGCTTGAGGAGGGCTGCCATAGTGATTTGGTTATGTTTATTATGTGTTTTATGGACTAACCTATGGTATATGTTGCTGCCACATTTCATGTGTTTGTTGTTTGTGTTTGGCTGCTGCATTTGGTTGCTATATCTTGTATATATGCATTGTGGTTTTTGTGTTTTAGTGTCTTTGGATGCAGGTTTTAATGATGGTTACATTGCCTATTGAATCCAAGTGCTACCCTTACTAAGTTTCTCAATGAAACTTACTCCCCTCAATTCTGTCATTTCAGGTCCAGCAGAAAGATCACCTTCAAACTAACCTTTGTGGTTTGATTTTTGATCTGAAATTTCAGGTACATGAACTTCCATATGTCTAGTTATGATCTGGAAAGTTTGGTGATTTTAGGAGCACATTTGGTATTTTTAATGGTGGTACTTATTGTGTTGTGCAGCAGCTGTCCAGCATCCTGTTTTTGGAGTCCATTGTGTCTCAGGACCTCCTGTAACCTAGGGTGCGTATTTAGCTGAGTTAAGACCATATTTTAGTGCATGTATGCATGTACATGTAGTGTATGTAAAATGAGACAAGTATGTGAACATTTGAGTAATGTTTTGGCTATGTAAGTGATGTGGTGCAAAGCTGCCTAAGTGTGAATGATGGGCTGCTTACTTGTAAATTCTGTTTTGGCCACATAAAGTTGTTAAAAGAAAGGGAATGTAATTCCTATGTGTAATGGACATATATGGGATAGCCTTGGAGGGCTTTCCCCTTGTGAATGAAGTGTTTGCATGGTTTGGAAAAATTGTATGGGCAAAATGGTCCAAAAGTTGCCAGAATTTTGACTCTGGACATAAAGTTTAATATCTCCCTGTGTAGAATGAACCTTGGTATGAAATTTTGACCACACCTAGAGGACATCTAGAGGGTTAACTGGGATTTGGAATTTCTGGATTTAGAGCCCTGTAGCCAAAGATATGACATTGCAAAGTTGGCTGAGTTACTGTTCATTTGGTCAGAATTTTGTAACCAACTTAAAAAATCCATAACTTGGTCCATAGGTGGGCTATTGATGTAAAAAAAAATTCCTTGGTTTTCTCTAAGTCTCTACTTGATAATGGAGCAAATAAAACAGGGGGGTATGTGGCTAGAATGATACAGTTTATTAGTGGAAGTTACAGGTGCAGTAGCTGGCCACTAGAACTTAACAAGATTGCCTAATGTGTGGAAGCCAAAACTAAGACTTGTGCTAGTGTTTTCCTTCTTTGCTGCCATGGTGTGCATGAAATGTGAATATGTGTGTGATGGTTGGACCAATATGCATGTATTTACATAGTGCCCAAGAGGGCCACTTGGGTATGCACACTAAGGGTAGTGTTCTGATGGCCTACAGAACATTACCAATCCTGGGAGTCTAAATGCACAGTTTTGGCACCATAACTGGACTACCCCGGAGTGGGTAACAGAAGTTGGTATCTAGCATGGTTTATACATGAACACATATAGGACCATTGCATGCAGGGAGCCATATGAACTGAGGCACGTCACCTCGGTAGTGTCCAATACTATTGAAAAACTACCGTTAGCGTGCTCTATCGGGGATCGATCGAACTGCTTCAAGGAGGATGGCCAGCCACCTCCTGTAGGTGAAAGCCCCCTGAAGAGACCAACTTCGGATTCTAAATATGCCGAAGTACCAGTACGAATAGAGGAAATCAGGGCTCACCCCGAAGTAGCAGACGTTGACCCAGGGGACCTCGGAAGTGGCGGGAGCTTCAGAGGAACTTAGCTCTACACACCGTAAACTTAATGCCCCCGACACGCCGCCCCAGACACGGAGTCTGAGTTGCTCATCAGAACCTACGTCCTGCAGGGCTACGCTGCAGCCCGAGGAGCCTGCAGGAGGCTAAAGGCCCCCACGCCCAGAGGTATGGATGGTATCCGTTCATACACGTGTTGCCATCTGAATAGCTCACCCCCTCCTATATTTACCAGGAGAATGGTCCGAGCAGAGGGGGCCTCTCTCTACCACTCTCTCTCCTCTCTCCGCCAAAAATACTTTGAGGTAAAGGGCTTCTCTCTCCTCTCTTCTCAGCCCTCAAAAGAGAACGCGGCCACAACAAGCAAGAATCTCTTGTGCTTACTACTCTTTCTCCATCTCTGCTAAGCACTGACTTGGGCGTCAGAGGCTCCTCCCTGGAAAAAGACTCCGGGGACCTCCTAACCCCTGTTTTTCGAGTGTTTTAGGTAGGCCCTCCTACCACGAGCCAAAGATGCTGCCGGCCGTCCCAGGTGATCCACATAGAGCACCCTCTCCCTGGGTTCATCTGCACATCTGGAAGTCCCTGCTGCAGTCTCCACGGCACACAGTGGACATCCTGATGGCGCCCAACGCCATCATTTGGCGCCGTCTGTGGGAAACCATTCCCAGGCTGTTGTTGTTGAAAACTCGGCGTTCTAAGGACCAAGGACTTCCGAGGTCCCCGTCCGCGCCAGAGGACCAATCGACGACCAAACCATCATGGCAGGGGCTTCCTACCTGAGGGCGAATGTCCTCTAACTATTACCATGGCCTTCCTGCTCGAATTCTCACGCTCTGTCATGGTCAAAGAGACGTAGCAGTTAGACCGAAGATGGCCGCAGCTAAATTCGGGCCGAGGGTCCTCTTCATCACTACCTCATCGGAGAAGAGTCTCGTGTTGACTCACAGGAGTATGGGAAGTGGAGATCGACGAGACGAGTCCTCGGTGGGAAACATACCCATCAGGACGCGACCTACGGGAGAAACAGGGTTAAAGTGACCCAGACTTTTACCTAAACTTTAATATCTCCCTGTGTAGAATGAATCTTGGGATGAAATTTTGACCACACCTAGAGAACATCTAGAGGTTGAACAGGAATTCGGAATTTCTGGATTTGGATCCTCGTACCCAAAGATATGATGTTGGAAAATTGGCTGAGTTACTGTTCATTTGGTCAGAATTTTGTAACCAACTTAAAAATTCCATAACTTGGTCCATAGGTGGGCTATTGATGTGAAACAAAATTCCTTGGTTTGCTCTAAGTCTCTACTTGATAATGGAGGAAATAAAATAGGGGGCTATGAGGATATAATGATACAGTTTATTAGTGGAAGTTACAGGCGCAGTAGCTGGCCACTAGAACTTAACAAGATTGCCTAATGTGTGGAAGCCAAAACTAAGACTTGTGCTAGTGTTTTCCTTCTTTGCTGCCATGGTGTGCATGAAATGTGAATATGTGTGTGATGGTTGGACCAATATGCATGTTTTTACATAGTGCCCAAGAGGGCCACTTGGGTATGCACACTAAGGGTAGTGTTCTGATGGCCTACAGAACATTACCAATCCTGGGAGTCTAAATGCACAGTTTTGGCACCATAACTGGACTAACCTGGAGTGGGTAACAGAAGTTGGTATCAGAGCATGGTGTATACATGCACATAGCATATAGTTGCATTACATGCATCTACACACATGAACTTAGTTTGGTCAGCTACTAGTGTCAAGTACCATTGAAATACCTATGATCTTTATATGTGTTCTATGATGGATTATCAACACAGGAAGTAAACATGGTTGCCACAAGGAGAGGGGAACCACCTCGAAGGCCTCCTACTGATTCTGGGCAACAAAGAAATGAACAGAATAGAGGGAATCAGGGGCAACAGGGGGTACCAAACCCTGAAGTGCCTCAGGTTTGGTTAGAGCTTCAGAGGAACTTAGCTCTAATCAATGAAAACTTAATGAGGTTGATTCAAGCACAACAGCAGGGAGTCCAAGTAGCTCCGGCAGAACCAGTTCAAGATGCACAGCAGCAATCAGAAGAGGATACTAGGAACACATCTGAATATGTTCCTTCTGGAAGCTTGAAAGACATAAATGATGAAACTGTTGAGGAGGAAGATGAAGATAGGAGAAATCCAAGGGGAAGAAGACTAAGGTCTGAGATTGGTCAGGTATCTAGGACCAATCCCTCAGTCTATGACCATTCCTCCACTAGGAATGAGATTGAGGATGGCCATGAGAGAAGATCTAGGAGAAGGCAGAGAGATCATAGAGATCATAGAGAACATCACCATACAGAGGACTCTCACAGATCCAGGAGACATAGATCAGAGGATCTAGAAGGCCTAGATGAGGTCAGACTGTTGGAGAGGTTCCAAGGCCTAAGACCTCCACAGTTTGATGGAAGAGCTGGGCCAGAGAGAGCTGAGGAGTGGTTAATCTTCATTGAAAAAATGTTTGAGAGGATGCCACTCAGCTCCACCAAGAGAGTGTCACTGGCTACCTACAATCTGGTAGGCAGTGCAGAGATATGGTGGAGGAGCACCAGAGATAGGTATGCTTTCCAGAAAGGGAGAAGGCCAGGAAGAGATATTGAGATGAGCTGGCTAGAGTTCACACAGCTATTCCAGGAGCAGTACATCAGTGATGCCATCAAGGATATGAAGCAAGCTGAATTTGATGCTCTAAGGCAGGACAACCTCAGTGTCCTAGAGTATGAGCACAAATTCAATCAGTTGGTGAGGTATGCTCCTCAGTATCATGGACTAGAGGAATTGAAGGCCAAAAGATTTGTCAGAGGCCTAAAGTCAGACATTAGAAAGGCTGTTAGACCTTTTGGAGCAGTTACATACTATGAAGCAGTGCAGAAAGCTCTATTAGTAGAGCAAGAGGAGTATGAGACTAAGTACTTTCCCAGTGGACCAGGGGAAAGTAGTCAGGCAGGAGGCAAGCAGAAGAAGCCACCACATGGCAAGGGAATTGCCAAGAGTTCCCATTTTGGTGGTGAGGGCAAGGTTAAGGGGAAGTTCCCTGGCCTAAGGTGCCCTAAGTGTAGGAGGTTTCATGGAAAGAAACCTTGCTACTTTGATACCCAAGCGTGTCTAAGATGTGGATCCATGGATCATTGGATCAAAGACTGCCCACAGGCTCAAAGGAGGCCAGAAGACCAAGGTCCAATAAGACCTATTGGGGCAGGACCTAGAGGAGGAGCACCAAGGGAGGGACAGCAGAGGCCAGTTCCTTCAGTGCCTCGGCCTCCAATGCAGAGAGCTGGCAGAGTCTTCCAAGTGGAGAGGCTAGAGACATCAGAGCAGGGAGGAGCACTAAGAGGTAACATTTACCTTAATGGTATGCCTGTTAGTGTTCTGTTTGATACTGGTGCATCTGTGTCTATAGTGGCTAGGAAATTTGTTAAAGCCATGAAATTGCCTACTGAAATCATGCCTAGGATATCCTTAGTGAAAACAGCAGGTAGTCAATGTCTTTTCACTAATGACCTAGCTAAGGATTGTGAGCTAGTAGTAGGAAAGACTAAGGTTATGACTAATCTGCTAGTGTTGGACATTCCTAAGTATGATTTAGTGCTGGGTATGAATTGGCTTGCTATGCATAACATAAGAATTGATTGTGCTAAGAGGGAAATCACATTGCCTGATGGTGAAGTGCATGCATTAGTGAATTCTAAGGAATTAGTGTATGAAATGCATGGCATGGAGCTAGAGGTATTAGATGAGATACCTGTGATTTCTGAGCATGATTACTGTTATGCATTGAATGAATTGCACTGTGATAAGGAAGTGGACAGAATACCTATAGTGAGAGACTTTCCACAAGTCTTTCCTAAAGACCTGCCAGGTATTCCTCCACAAAGGGAGATTGAATTTGAAATCAAGCTGCAACCAGAAGCTAGTCCAATATCCATACCTCCTTACAGAATGCCAATCACAGAGATGAATGAGCTCAAGAAACAACTTGATGAACTTCTTGAAAAAGGGTTCATAAGGCCAAGTGTTTCACCATGGGGAGCTCCTGTTCTCTTTGTGAAAAAGAAGGATGGATCTTTGAGACTATGCATTAACTACAGGAAGCTTAATGTAGTGACTATCAAGAACAAGTATCCACTCCCTAGGATTGAGGATCTGTTTGATCAACTTAAGGAAGCTAAGATCTTCTCCAAGATAGATTTGAGATATGGATACTTCCAGTTGAGAGTAAAGGAAGAAGATATTCCTAAGACTACATTCAGGACCAGATATGGGCATTATGAGTACACAGTCATGCCATTTGGTTTGACTAATGCCCCAGCTGCTTTCATGGACTTGATGAACAGAATGTTTAGACCACATCTTGACAAATTTTTGGTTGTGTTCATTGATGACATCCTAGTGTATTCCAAGGATGAAAATGAACATGAACATCATCTAAAGATTGTCTTAAAGACTCTGTTGCAGCATCAGCTTTATGCTAAGTTATCCAAGTGTGAATTCTGGATAAAGGAGGTGTCTTTCTTAGGACACATCATAGATGCACAAGGTCTTAAGGCAGACCCTGAAAAGGTCAAGGCAGTGCAAGAGTGGGGAAGACCAAAGACTGTGAAGGAAATCAGAAGTTTCCTAGGATTAGCTGGATACTACAGGAGATTTGTATCAGGCTTTTCCATGATTGCCTCAGTTCTTACTCATCTGACCAAGAAGGGTCAAAGATTTGAGTGGACTGAGAAGTGTGAAAATAGTTTCCAGGAGCTCAAGCAGAGGTTGACTGAAGCTCCAGTATTGATTCTTCCTGATCCAAGTAAGCCCTACATCATATATACAGATGCATCTAGATCTGGGTTAGGTTGTGTGCTTATGCAAGACAGAAATGTTATTGCTTATGGGTCAAGGCAGTTAAGACCCCATGAGCAAAATTATCCTACCCATGACCTAGAACTGGCAGCAGTGATTTTTGCTCTGAAGCAATGGAGACATTACTTGATGGGTAGTTCCTTTGTGATCTACACTGACCATAAGAGCCTAAAGTACTTGTTCACTCAGAAAGAGTTGAACATGAGGCAAAGGAGATGGTTAGAGTACATCAAGGACTATGACTGCAGTATACAGTACACAGAGGGCAAAGGCAATCTAGTAGCAGATGCCTTGAGCAGGAAGTACACAGGACTTTTGAAGGGAGGATCCATAGCTGATCATGATGAGCAAAATAGTCTGCTATGCCTATGGCATAAATGGCATAAGTGGGAGGAAGCCCAAATTTACACATTGACAATTCAGTCTGGATGGATTGAAGAAGCCAAAAAGGCACAGGAGACAGATCCTGATCTGAAAAAGATCTCAGGAGAGGAAAAAGGTTCCTTGTATCAATCCTTTGCCTACAAGCAAGGATTACTGTACTTGTGCCTAAAGGACCGAATATATGTGCCTAAAGGAGCTTAGCTCATGGATGAAATACTTGAAGAAACTCGCACAAGCAAGTTGAACATCCATCCAGGATGAAATACTTGAAGAAGCTCACACAAGCAAGTTGAACATCCATCCAGGAAGTGAGAAAATGTATAAAGACTTGAAGACTCACTTCTGGTGGCCAAACATGAGGAGAGACATAGTTACTTATGTCTCCAAATGTGCCACATGCCAGAGGGTAAAGGTAGAGCACCAGAAGCCAGTTGGTACCCTACAGACTTTACCTATACCAGTGAGGAAGTGGGGCAACATAACCATGGACTTTTTGACTGGGTTGCCTATGACCAAATTAAGGCATGATACAATATGGTTCATTGTGGATAGGCTAACCAAATGTGCCCACTTCTTACCTATGAAACTCACACACTCCTTGGAGAGGTTAGCTCAGATCTATGTCCAGGAGATAGTGAGACTACATGGAGTGCCAGACTCCATTGTATCTGATAGAGATCCAAGATTTACAGCTCGGTTTTGGAGTGCTTTTCATAAAGCACTAGGAACCAAAATCCACCTGAGTACTGCTTATCATCCTCAGACAGATGGGCAATCTGAAAGGGTGATACAGATACTGGAAGACATGCTCAGGAGCTGTGTGTTGGATTTCAAAGGTGAATGGGACCAACACTTGCCATTGGTGGAATTCTCATATAACAATAGTTACCAAAGCACCATTGGCATGGCACCTTATGAAGCATTATATGGAAGAAGGTGCATGACACCCCACTGTTGGGTGGAAGCCTCAGACAGGCTAGAGTTGGGTCCCGAAATTATTGAAGAGACTACTGCCAAAATCAAGAAGATTCAAGAGAGATTAAAGGCAGCCAATGAAAGGACCACAGCCTATGTCAACAAAAGAAGAAGAGACTTGGAATTTGAGGTTGGTGACAATGTTTGGCTGAAAGTTGCACCAACCAAAGGCACTATCAGATTTGGCAAAAGAACCAAGTTAGCTCCAAGATACATCAGTCCTTATGAGATCTTGGATAGAGTTGGCAAGGTAGCATACAGGTTAGCTCTACCGCCAAGCATGTCAAGTGTTCATAATGTTTTTCACATCAGTATGCTTAAGAAGTGTCTACTGGACACAAAGCATGCTATTGTAGTGGAAGACATACAGTTGGAACCTAACTTGACATATGAAGAGAAACCTATAGCTATCTTAGCCAAGGATACCAGAAGGTTAAGAAACAAACATATTCCCATGGTTAAAGTTCAATGGTCACACCACTCTGAAAGAGAAGCAACCTGGGAAACTGAAAAAGACCTTATGGAAAGGTATCCTGAAGAATACCAGAAGCTAAAGGCTATTTTGGAGGACCAAAATTTTTAAGGGGGGGAGGATTGTTACCACCTCATAAAATGGGAGAATTACAAGTGTGTCATAATGGCTAAAAACCATTATATTGTGTAATTCTCACCATAGTGTTTGAAGTGTGGGGGGTAAAAGGCATGATCAACACCTCCTTAAAAGTGTTCCAAGTTGGTAACTTGGCCCCCAAGAAAAGCCTTAAGGATTGCTTGTTTGTCAAGCAACCTATGGACTTTTTTGTAAGGTTTTGGAAATTCGGGTACTCAATTGCAAAACTCTCAAGAAAGAGACTTGGAGAGTTATGGGAAGGATATAAATGGTATGAAAGTGCTATTGGAGGACCAAATTACTCATGGAAGACAAGTTTGGACAAAGGAAACACTAAAGGCAATAAGGACCTAAATGTCCTAGTGTAAAGCTTAAGGTGTTCAAGCTTTTGACTTAAGTCTAAGGGTGGAATTTTGGGGTTATCCCACCATGGGGGAGGCAGCCATGACTTGATAATTAGTCAAAAATGTTGGGCACGTGTGTACCAATGAGTTTAAGACAAAGAAACCATAATTAGTGAGAAGGAAAATGACATAAAGCAAGGTTAAACTTGTTAAGTGTGTTTTGGTGCCCTTAAGCTCATTTAAGGCCATTTAAGTGGCCAAATCACCTATCCCTCTCTCATTTTCGTCCTCCCCCAGCCCAAGAACACATCCATACTTCCTCCATAGCCACCACACCTTCAAACTTGCAATTGATTGAAATTGAAGGCAAAAGGAAGCAATTGGAAGCAAACTAGAGCTATTTCTTGCATACTTCAAGGATTAAGCTTCAAATTCTGCCTACTCACTTTGGTAAGGGTTCTCTTGCTCTCATAGGTTGTTTTCTGTATTTTCAAACATCCATGGAGCTGTGGCTAAGCTTGGAAGAGAGCCATGAGCTTGATGAACCAAGCTTATTGAGGGGAGTGCACTTATTGAAGGTTTTGTGACCTATTGTCAAGTGCACAAAGATGGCAGTAAAATGAGGGTTTCTAGAGCCCAAAGTTAGTACTAACTACTGTTAAAATCCTCCTAAGACCAAGCATTAGCTTGAGGAGGGCTTCCATAGTGATTTGGTTATGTTTATTATGTGTTTTATGGACTAACCTATGGTATATGTTGCTGCCACATTTCATGTGTTTGTTGTTTGTGTTTGGCTGCTGCATTTGGTTGCTATATCTTGTATATATGCATTGTGGTTTTTATGTTTTAGTGTCTTTGGATGCAGGTTTTAATGAGGATCACATTACCTTAAGAAACCAAGTGTTACCCTTACTAAGTTTCTCAATGAAACTTACTCCCCTCAATTCTGTCATTTCAGGTCCAGCTGAAAGATCACCTTCAAACTAACCATTGTGGTTTGAGTTTTGATCTGAAATTTCAGGTACATGAACTTCCATATGTATATTTGTGATCTGGAAATTTTGGTTATTTTAGGAGCACATTTGGTATTTTTAATGGTGGTACTTACTGTCTGTGCAGCAGCTGTCCAGCATCCTGTTTTTGGAGTCCATTGCGTCTCAAGACCTCCCGTAACCTAGGGTGCGTATTTAGCTGAGTTAATACCATATTGTAGTGCATGTATGCATGTATGGATGTACATGTAGTGTATGTAAGATGAGACAAGTATGTGAACATTTGAGTAATGTTTTGGCTATGTAAGTGATGTGGTGCAAAGCTGCCTAAGTGTGAATGATAGGCTGCTTACTTGTAAATTCTGTTTTGGCCACATAAAGTTCTTAAAAGCAAGAGAATGTAATTCCTATGTGTAATGGACATATATGGGATAGCCTTGGAGGGCTTTCCCCTTGTGAATGAAGTGTTTGCATGGTTTGGAAAAATTGTATGGGCAAAATGATCCAAAAGTTGCCATAATTTTGACCATGTACCTAAACTTTAATATCCCCCTGTGTAGAATGAATCTTGGTATGAAATTTTTACCACACCTAGAGAACATCTAGAGGTTGAACTGGAATTGAGAATTTCTGGATTTGGATCCTTGTACCCAAAGATATGACGTTGGAAAATTGGCTGAGTTACTGTTCATTTGGTCAGAATTTTGTAACCAACTTAAAAAATCCATAACTTGGTCCATAGGTGTGCTATTGATGTAAAAAAAAATTCCTTGGTTTTCTATGAGTCTCTACTTGATAATGGAGAAAATAAAATGGGGGGCTATGAGGCTATAATGATACAGTTTATTAGTGGAAGTTACAGGCACAGTAGCTGGCCACTAGAACTTAACAAGATTGCCTAATGTGTGGAAGCCAAAACTAAGACTTGTGCTAGTGTTATCCTTCTTTGCTGCCATGGTGTGCATGAAATGTGAATATGTGTTTGATGGTTGGACCAATATGCATGTATTTACATAGTGCCCAAGAGGGCCACTTGGGTATGCACACTAAGGGCAGTGTTTTGATGGCCTACAGAACATTACCAATCCTGGGAGTCTAAATGAACAGTTTTGGCACCATAACTGGACTACCCCAGAGTGGGTAACACATATTATTGTGTTTCAGGCAAGGTTATAAAGCCTGATTGAGTGCTTGTGTTTGCTTGTGATTGTGCTAGGAAGTGCACATTGTTGTTGAGGTATGTTGCCAACTCATTCTTGGCTTAGAATGGTATATTTGTGGACAAGTCTTATGATGATGGTTTCGGCCATACTTATGTTCCAAGTTTTGCAGGCTTGGTTAGTGGTGGGATTACTTCTAGGTGAGCAAGATGGATGTATGGCACACTTAGGTTGCTCTTTGAAGATTAAGCTTTCTTGGGTTGTAAGCTATAATTTGGTGAGTTTGAACAATGTGTGTGAATCTTGGTACATGGCCAAGTTAAGTGTACTTTTTAGACTACCTTGTGTACATATATGTAGTCTCAGGTTCACTTAGGTTTTGGATGTGTTTCATGTAACCTTGATCACCAAGTTATGCTTGGATTATGTTGTTTGGTTATGTATGTGTTGAAGACTTTTTAAGCCAAGTTATGGAATGTTATGAAGGATGATGAGTTTATCTTTTGTGCTTGGCCGAAAGCATATGTGCATGGAAACCTTGGTTTTTCAAACCTTATTTGATTATGGGCTTCTTTGTTGCCATGCATTGCAATACACTTGAAGTTACACACATCAGACCACCTAATTACACAAGTGTGAGCCTTGCTTGTATTGCAAGTTATCTATGATTGCCTTGTTAAATATACAAGATGTGAATTTACAGCCTTGCTTGTATTGCAAGATAGTGGTTTGGGCCTTGCCTTGAGCTGCAAGAAACTTAACAAAAATTGAACAGAACTTCATCAAAGCCTCCTGGGCCACCTCCCAGGCCCATAACTTAAGAAAATAAGACTTAATGTCCATGTACACCAAGTTGGCTGAATTGAGTTTAGGTTGTCAACACCTAAAACACAACTTGTTGTTAAACCCTGGGTAGATATTGGGGAGTGTGCATGGGCTGGGGCCTGTGTGGGGTCTGACAGGCTTTGTTTGGTATTAGAGCCTGTTTATGTAATAGAGCCTGATTATGTGTAGCTTATGAATTATGAATGGTTTAGCCTAGACAAGTATCCCACCTAGGATTATATAAGACTTGTAATATTGAGCATATATGAATATCTGCATGTAAAGTGCAGGATGAGAACCAGAGGCAGGGAAAAAGAATCCTTGAGGCAAGAAGAGGATACAGCAGCCCATCCTAAGGATGGATTGAATACTAAGGTGCCTGAAGGCCAGCCAGTTATGCTTGGGAGATAGGCAGATGATGTTGAGCATAATGTGGCCGAAGAGCCAAATGCCAAGTCCCAAATACCTGGACCCAGCAGGGGTAGGCAAGACAGGGTGGAAACTATGATGGAAAGCATGTAGGCAACTGTGGCACAGATTGTTGCAGGAATGCAATTGTTGGCTAAAGGCCAACCTCCAGTACAGGGAAGCCCAAAACAGATGGGGCAGGGGAGAATTTTAAAGCAGAAGGCAGAAGAGGAAGGAGAAGGCCTGGCAAAAAGCCAGTGGATCATGATCAGCACAGTAATAATGGATGTAATCAGGAAGAAGAAGGTGATGAAGAGAAAAGGCATCCCAGAACTAGGAGATTGGGGTCAAAGGTTAGACAAGGACTCAGTACAGTGGAAGAGGAAGAGGAGAGCCCAGACATTGAGGAACTTGATGCTTATATTTACTTCAAGAGGACTGAGCCTCCTACAGAGTACACAACAAGAGGGAAAACCTCCAGGGACAAAACTAGGAGTACAGGAGTGAGACAAGAGAGGTCCAGAAGAGGTGGACTAAAGGAGGGCCAGCTGGAGGGGTTCCTAGCACTAAAACCTCCAATTTTCAGAGGGTGATGTGACCCAGATGAAGCTGAGTTCTGAATATTGCAAGTGGAAAAGATCTTTGAAAGAATGGAAGTATCATCCACCCATAAGGTACTACTAGCCACCTTTAGGCTGGAGGGAAATGCAAAATTGTGGTGGAGGGCAGTGTAGAGGACATACGTAGAGAGAAATCAGAGGAGACCACTAGGTAGAAAGAGATCCATGAGATGGGCAGATTTTCTCCAACTTTTCCACCAATAGTATGTAAGTGAAGCTCAAAATGATCAAAAGCAGGTGGAGTTTGATCAACTGGAGCAAGGGGACCTTAGTGTCCTGGAATATGAGCAGGCATTTAACAATCTAATTAGATATGCACCCCAATATGCTGGGCAGGAAGAATTAAGAACCAAGAGAATCATCAGATGTTTGAGGCCTAAGCTGAGACAGATTCTCAGGGCAATAAGAGCAAGGGACTACTACTTTATGCTGTGGAGCGCAATTGCTCTCGAGCAAGAATTCAAGGAACAGGCAAGAAGTGGGCCTGGTAGTGGAAGTGGAACTCAGAAAGGCTCATCCCAAAAGAGGCCGAGAGAATAGATGGAGCAAGGTGGAGAATGGAAAGGGAACAAGAAAGAGAAGGGGCCACAGCAACATTGTCCATAGAGCCACACTTGTGGGAAATTTCATGGCAACAAGCCATGCTTCAAAGCTGCTACTGGTTGCAACAGGTGTGGGGCCCTAGATCATTGGATAAAAGATTGCCCAAGGAGAAGAGAAGAGAGCAGATTTCTGGGAAGGTTTAATCCCAGAGGCCAAGGTGGGCATTACATTCCCATGCCCCACCTGAGCACCAACATGCCAAATCCTGGAGGAAGGCAGGCACAAAAGCCACTTCAAAAGCACAAAAGGCCTAATGGACCCCCTAGTAGGGTGTTTTAGCTGGAGGATTCCAGGAAAGTGTAAAGAGCACCTGAAGCTAAAGCTGCAAGAGACAGAGAGACTAGTCACCAAAAGACTAGTAGGAGAGCCCTCAAAGGTACTATTTACCTTAATGGCCAGTTGGTATATGCATTGTTTGATATTGGAGTGCCATTGTCTGTGATTTCTAATTGCTTGGTTAAGACCATGAATTTAGAAGTAAAATGTATGGTTGATATGTACATGATTAAGACAGCTAGCAATGAATTTTTATTTACATACCACATGGTTGAAAACGGTGAGATCATGATAGGCAAGCTGAAACTGAGAGCAGACCTCATAGTGCTAGACACACATGATTATGATGTGATTCTAGGCATGAACTGGCTAGGGGGAACAAAGTAATTATTGATTGTCATGCTAGACAACTAACAATGCCTAGTTGTACACCATATGACTTGGATAAATCACTAGAGTTAGCTCTAGATTATCAACTAGATGTACTAAAACTGGTAACTCTAGAAGAAGAGTATGAATGCCTGGAATGAAATGACCAAGAAGTAGCAAATGAACTTAGGCAGATACCTATAGTTCAAGATTTTCCAGGAGTTTTCCCTACAGACTTACCTGGATTGCCACCTATGAGGGAAGTAAAGTTTAAGATTAAACTAGTACCTGGAGAAGCACCAGTGTCTATGGCTCCCGATAGAACAGCACTACCTAAAATGGTAGAGTTGAGAAAGTAGTTAGATGAATTGCTTGAGAAAGGGTTCATCAGAACCAGTGTGTCTCCTTGGGGAGCACCTGTGTTATTTGTGAAAAAAAAAAAATGGAACCCTCAGACTCTGTATTGATTACAGAAAATTGAATGCATTAACCATAAAGAACAAGTATCCCCTACCAAGAATAGAAGATCTATTTGATCAGTTGAAAGGAACAAAGGTGTTTTCCAAAATAGACCTGAGATCTGGATATTTCCAGTTAAGAGTAAAGGAGGAGGACATACCTAAGACTGCACTCAGGACTAGATATGGGCATTTTGAGTATACAGTAATGCCATTTGGGCTTACTAATGCACCTGCATTCTTTATGGACCTTAATGCAGGGGTGTTTAGAGCACACCTAGACCGCTTTGTGGTGGTGTTTATTGGTGATATCTTAGTATATTGCAAGGATGAGGAAACTTATGGAGAACACCTAAAAATAGTACTTGGCTTGCTCCAAGAAAATAAGCTTTATGGGAAGCTAAGTAAATGTAAATTTGGACCTTAGAGATTGGATTTATGTGTCATATAATAAATAGTCAAGGGTTGGCTGTGGATCTTGAAAAGGTAAGGTCATTCCTAGACTGGAAGCAGCCCCAGAATGTGAGAGAAGTCAAAAGCTTCCTAGGGTTGGATGGCTATTATAGAAGGTTTGTACCAAAATTTTCTGTGTTAGCAGCACCTATGACTTACTTGACCAGGAAGAACCAGAAATTTACCTGGGAAACTAAATGTGAGGAGAGCTTCCAAGAACTCAAAAGGAGACTGACAACAGCTCCTGTGTTAGTCCTGCCAGACCCTGAAAAGGAATATGAGGTGTATACTGATGCATCTCATGTAGGACTTGTTGGGTTTCGGGAGCCAAACAGTGCAGCGGAATTTAATCGAAACCCTCCAGGATCCAAGTGAAACGGGGTAAACCGGGTGTTCAAAAATTTTCATACCTAATTTCCGGTTGAGATATCACACTCAACTATAGAGTCGAATCACAAAATTTGAACAGTTGATGTGTTCAAGCTCTCTATGGTATCCACACGAGCCTCTCGGGATCACCATGCTTCCACTCTAGGATCCAAGTGAAACGGGGTAAATCGGGTGTTCAAAAATTTTCATACCTAATTTTCAGTTGAGATCTCTCACTCAACTATAGAGTCGAATCACAAAACTTGAACAGTTGACGTGTTCAAGCTCTCTATGGTATCCACACGAGCCTCTCGGGATCACCACGCTTCAACCTCGTCCTGGCAGATGTGTTTCTCTTGCCCTCACAATGCTAGCTTGCGTCCTCCAAGGAATTGCAAGAGAAGAGTGTGGCTGTCCTTTTGGGAGGATAGGGCAAGGAGAGCAGCGAATTTCTCACTAGAAGTTGTATTTATAGTGAGACTCAACTTCCAGGCGTAATGAGTTTCAAAGCCCTAATCCAATTAGGCTTTAATTTTGGGCTTAATAATGGCTCAACTATTGGGCCCATTATTAATATGAAATTATTGTCAAACCAAAACCCAAATTATTAGCCCATGGACTCTAATGATCCAAATTTCTCTATGTGTGTGACCCAATAGGCTCTTACCACGTTGGCAATGATCATAAATCACATTTATGATCATAAGCAATGAGCGATGTCTAGCAACACATCATTGCTACCCAAGTGACAAGATTGTCGATGATTCGACTAAACCTTTATGATCATCACCGATATATGCCATTATCCCTTTGTCCAAGATATCAAGACTAAGCACAAGACATGGAATGTGTGACTCTTGTATAGCCCAATCTTTGGTTTCTTGATTACCAAGTAGACCAACATAAACTGATGACATTGATATCGTATATCAACTCATCCGAGCATGGCCATGCATTTTTCTAAGTCTTACTCTATCCAGGAGCCCGAAGATATCGCTCTCGTTACATAGGAGAGACAAATGCTATCTTGATCATACAAATCCCTCCGCATGATATGTGACATACCCAATGACCTCCTTCAAGTTCACTCAGTTACGAGCAACAAAGGAAAGTATCAAAGTATGTGACTCACATGTAGGGAACCTTGATGATCTTAGGTCGAAGGACTACATATACCATGATCACTATGAGAATCACTTATGACACTCATATAACGATCCATGTAGTGTTCTCATGGTGGGTTGGTCCAGTACACAAGTTCTCCAACTTGTACCCATATGCAGACTATATATCTCATATTAGTCTCCACATATGCTAGTCGTTATGTATTATTGCAACCCGCTCCACAATAATACTAGACTAGGGACGTTTGAGAATATCATTATTCTAGGGTTACAATTATGTTTGTTAAGTTACACAGAAACAAAAACAACAAACATAATTGCTGGATTAATGCCTTAATAAAATATCATGACTCAATGTGCAAAAATATAATCATCTCATGATTGGCCTTTTGGCCGCAACACTAATAGGACTAGGATTTGTCCTAATGTAGGGAAAACAGGCTATTGCTTTTGGGTCCAAACAATTGAGACCCCATGAAAAGAAGTATCCAGTGCATGACCTGGAATTGGCAGAAGTAGTCTTTGCCCTTAAAAAATGGAAGCATTACCTGTTAGGTAATAAATTTCAGGTCTACATGGACCACAAAAGCCTCAAGTACTTATTTACCCAAAAAGTACATGAATATGAGGTAGAGGAGGTGGTTAGAATACTTGAAAGATTTTGACTATGTGATTGAATACATAGCTAGAAAACAAATGTAGTGGCTGATGCCCTGAGCAGGAACTATATTGGAGTGCTCAAGGGTGGAGAAACAGAGAATAAGGCTGAGAGCCTTAGCCTTACTAGTTCGGCAAGTCAATGGCTAGCCTAGGAAGGTGAACAGCTTAGTGTACTCAACATTACCCCAGAATGGAAGGAGCTTATCAAAGAAGCTTAATCTAAAGATGAGAACATGGGCAAAATGTCTGGTCAAAAAAAGGGAGAACTTTTCCAAGGCTTCTCCTATAAGCAAGGGATGCTGCACTTCCAGAATAGGTTATATGTGCCTGAAAAGGATGACCTAAGACTTCAAATTCTAAAAGAAGCTCACTCTAGTAAGTTGAGTATGGCTCCAGGAGCCATAAAGATGTACCATGCTCTTAGAGCCTACTTTTGGTGGCCAAACATGAAGAGAGATATTAGTGCTCATGTAGCACAATGTGAAGTGTGCCAACAAGTAAAAGTTGAGCACCAGAAGCCAGGAGGGAAGCTTCAGAGCTTACCCATACCTGAAAGGAAATGGGGTTCCATATCAATGGACTTTGTGGTGGGAATGCCACTAACTAGAAGAAAGCATGATGCCATATGGGTCATTGTAGACAGATTGACCAAGGCAGCCCATTTCCTACCCATGAATCTCACTGATTCTTTGGATAAACTTGCCCAACTCTATATAAAGGAGATAGTGAGATTACATGGAGTGCCTGATGACATTGTGTCAGATAGGGACCCTAGGTTTGTTTCTAGGTTTTGGAAGTCCCTACATTAGGCATTGGCCACAGAGCTCAAGTTTAGCTCTGCTTACCATCCACAAACGGATGAACAAATAGAAAGAACATTACAGACCCTGGAAGACATGTTGAGATGTTGTGTAATAGACTTCCAAGGTGAATGGGATGTACATCTCCCACTGGTAGAATTCTCCTACAACAATGGCTATCACTCAGTGATAAGAATGGCCCCATATGAAGCCTTATATGGCAGGAGATGTATTACTCCTCATTGCTGGCATCAGCCAGAAGATAAATTGGAGTTGGGGCCAGACATTATTAAGGAGACTACAGAGAAAATAAAACTGATCCAAGCTAGGATCAAGGCTGCAAATGATAGGCAGCAGGCTTATGCCAACCTGAAAAGGAGAAGAGACCTGGAATTCCAGGAAGGAGATTGGGTGTGGCTTAAGGTTTCTCCCATGAAAGGAGTTATCAGATTTGGAAAGAAGGAGAAACTTGTTACCCACTCCGGGGTAGTCCAATTATGGTGCCAAAATTGTGCATTTAGACTCCTAGGATTGGTAATGTTCTGTAGGCCATCGGAACACTACCCATAGTGTGCAAATACTTCATTCACAAGGGGAAAACCCTCCAAGGCTATCCCATATATGTCCATTACACATCAGAATTACATTCCCCTTCTTTTAACAACTTTATGTGGCCAAAATATAATTTACAAGTAAGCAGTCCATCATTCACACTTAGGCAGCTTTGCACCACATCACTTACATAGCCAAAACATTACTCAAATGTTCACATACTTGTCTCATTTTACATACACTACATGTACATGCATAGATGCACTATAATATGGTCTTAACTTAGCTAAATAGTCACCCTAGGTTACAGGAGGTCCTGAGCTACAATGGACTCCAGAAACAAGATGCTGGACAACTGCTGCACAACACAATAAGTACCACCATTAAAAATACCAAATGTTCTCCTAAAATCACCAAAATTTCCAGATCATAACTAGACATATGGAAGTTCATGTACCTGAAATTTCAGATAAAAAATCAAACCAAAAAGGTTATTTTGAATGTGATCTTTCTGCTGGACCTGAAATGACAGAATTGAGGGGAGTAAGTTTCATTGAGAAACTTAGTAAGGGTAACACTTGGATTCAATAGGCAATGTGACCATCATTAAAACCTGCATCCAAAGACACTAAAACAAAAAAAAAACCACAATGCATATATACAAGATATAGCAACCAAATGCAGCAGCCATTCACAACCAACAAACACATGAAATGCAGCAGCAACATATACCATAGGTTAGTCCATAAAACACATAATAAACATAACCAAATCACTATGGCAGCCCTCCTCAAGCTAATGCTTGGTCTTAGGAGGATTTTAACAGTAGTTAGTACTAACTTTGGGCTCTAGAAACCCTCATTTCACTGCCATCTTTGTGCACTTCACACTAGGTCACAAAACCTTCAATAAGTGCACTCCCCTCACTAAGCTTGGTTCATCAAGCTCATGGCTCTCTTCCAAGCTTAGCCCTAGCTCCATGGATGTTTGAAAATTTAGAAAACAACCCATGAGAGCAAGAGAACCCTTACCTTGATGGGTATGCTGAAATTGGAGCTTGATCCTAGGTGCACTCAAGTCTTAGCACCACATAGCTTCCAATTGCCCTTTCTTGCTTTCTTTTGCCTTCAATTTCAATCTTGGAGGTATGGTGGCTATGGAGGAAGTGTGGCTGTGTTCTTGGGTAGGAGGAGGATGAAAATGAGAGAGGGATAAGTGATTTGGCCACTTAAATGGCCTTAAATGAGCTTAAGGGCACAAAACACACTTAACAAGCTTAACCTTGCTTTATGTCATTTTCTTTCTCACTAATTATGGTTTCTTTGTCTTAAACTCATTGGTACACATGTGCCCAACATTTTTGACTATTTATCAAGTCTTGGCTGCCTCCCCCATGGTGGGATAACCCCACAATTCCACCCTTAGACTTAAGTCAAAAGCTTGAACACCTTAAGGTTTACACTAGGACATTTAGGTCCTTATTGCCTTTAGTGTTTCCTTTGTCCAAACTTGTCTTCCATGAGTAATTTGGTCCTCCAATAGCACTTTCATACCATTTATATCCTTCCCATAACTCTCCAAGTCTCTTTCTTGAGAGTTTTGCAATTGAGTACCCGAATTTCCAAAACCTTACAAAAAAGTCCATAGGTTGCTTGACAAACAAGCAATCCTTTAGGCTTTTCTTGGGGGCCAAGTTACCAACTTGGAACACTTTTAAGGAGGTGTTGATCATGCCTTTTACCCCCCCCCCCCCACACTTCAATCGCTATGGTGAGAATTACACAATATAATGGTTTTTAGCCATTATGACACACTTGTAATTCTCCCATTTTTGTGAGGTGGTAACAAAAACTAGCACCTAGATATATAGGGCCATTTCAAATACTGGCCAGAATTGGTAATGTGGCTTACCAGTTGGAGTTGCCACCAAAGCTTGGTAGCATACATGATGTGTTCCATCTAAGCCTACTTAAGAAATATGTTCCCAGTTCTAAGCAGATAGAGATACCTGCTAGTGTAACTGTGGCACCAAACCTTTCATATGAGGAACTGCCAATTTAGTTCCTGGAAAGAGATACTATGAAGTTAAGAAGTAGGTGGATCTCTATGGTGAGAGTGCAGTGGAGTAACAACATTCCTAAAGAGGCAACTAGGGAAGTAGAACAGGAAATTGCCAATAAGTACCCTCATTATATTCCAGATTGGTGAAGAATTTGGAGGACCAAATTCTTTAAGGAGGGAGGAATTGTTAGGACCATCCCTCAGTACTTGCCTTAGGCCAAGAATATAGAGAAAACAATAATTAAAAATAAGGGACTTGATTGAAAATGTGAATGAGGGTGTATATGTAAAATTGGGAAAATTTGGGTCCAAATTGCACATGAAAAATTAAGAATATGATGTCTTTGGCATAAAGTAAAGTTTGAGGACTAAATTGTACACTAAACTAGGGATACAAGTGAAACTATGAAGCTTACACAAGCAAAATTAGCCATGCAAATAAGAATAAAGGCTAGTGAAGCATTAGCCCACTTTTTTTCCATGTGTCATGGCCGGCCATTCTTATCTCCCACCAAGGATTATGCCCATACTCCATTGTTTCCATAATGCTCCATTTTCTTGGAGGTAAAACCTAATTATGCATGGGATAATGGCCATTTTCAGCCATTTTAAATAATACTTGGCAATGTAGGCCAAGAAACAAGATTGGTGCCGAAATGTAAATGTGTTTTAGTGACTAAAATGATGTCATGGGTCAATGATGGGCTAAATGAGCCATGCAAATTAGTTCAAGGCCAAGAATGGCATTAAGCCATTATTGAATCCATGTGGCCATAACCGAATTTAGCATGCTCCCACTTAGTAAATTAAAAACTAGTTTTGGCCAAAGCATTCCACTTGTGTCCTTGGCCGAAACTTGAGAGTTTTGCGTTGTTCTTGGGAGTTCATGAAGAGTTGTAGTAGGTTTCATGAAAATTGAAGAGGAATTGCAAGCTTGAAGGTATAATCAAGCTTGGCTTCCTTGTTCTAGGCATAAGGTGACTTCATTCTTTCATTTTTCAAGTTTAGACTTGAATGTTCATGAGCAACCGAGACATTCGTTGTTGTTCTTGGAAGGTTGCTCCAGTGTTCTTGTTGGTTTGAAGAGAGAACAAAAGCTTGAAGGTGTAATCAAGCTTGGATTAAAAGGAAGTGAATGAAGGATTGAAGTTCACCCTCAGTCTTGAAGTGTTAATGGAAAATTGACACTATTCAAGCTCAAATATTGAGGTAGGGTTCATGTTCTACTTGAATGCATGGTAATATTTCCATGAACAAGTAGCTAGAGCTGCTAAGTGATGGAAATTAGGAAGTATCTAGCAACTTCTGAACTCCCTGAGGATCCTAAAGAGGCCGCAAAAGTATGGAAGCGCTCGGGAAGGTACTTCCTCATTGGAGAAGAACTATACAGACAAGGGTACACGAGCCCCCTGCAAAAATGTATTGGTGAAGATGATGTCAGAACAATACTCGAAGAAGTCCACGAAGTCCTGTATGGCTCCTATATAGGAACAGACGCCCTTGCTGGGGTACTACTCCGACAAGGATACTTTTGGCCTACCTTGAGGAAAGATGCAAGGCAGTTTGTCCGAAGATGCGACAATTGCCAAAGGCACACCAACATCCAAAAACTACCTTCAGAAAGAGTAAACTAAGTAGATTATCCTTGCCCTTTCGCCAGATGGGGCATTGACCTCATCGGACCTCTTCCAAACACTGTTAGGCACCTCCTATGTGCTTGGCTTAGGCCAAGGAGA
The DNA here is from genome assembly GCA_005392925.1 of Aquilaria sinensis. NCBI lineage: Eukaryota > Viridiplantae > Streptophyta > Magnoliopsida > Malvales > Thymelaeaceae > Aquilaria > Aquilaria sinensis. Next base: position 59,669 of record SMDT01001469.1, on the reverse strand, counting down.
ACCAAGGAAAATGAGAGAAAATAGAAAGGGAAGAAAGAAGAGCCATGAAGACTGGCACAATGACTTATGTGCAAAACTGGAAACTATCAGGACTAAGTTGCACATGGAAAATGTACTATGGGAAAGCTGACAGAAAACTAAGAAAGGGGACCAAACTGTGCACTAAGTTAAGTGGTATAAGTGAAACCACAAGTTTAATGATGGCATTGTTGGCCATGCAAAGTTCTATAATGGCTAGTGCAAGACTAGACTATTTGTGGGGGACAACAATGATTACTAGTCAAAATCTTGTCTACCACTAGTGTACTATTCACTAGTTACTAGTTAAACTAACTAGTCTTTATGTTAGTTACATGGCCGGTCATGCATGGGTGCTTATGACGCCCTGGTACTTGTGTTGTTTATTTGCTTGGCACTTTGAGCCATGTGTGGACTTAAGTGCCCATTTAGACACAAGGTTGAGTGGCGGCCTTGTGCATAAGTGGACTTAAGGGCTATATTGCACCATGCAAAGAAATGGAAGTGAAATTGGCATTTTGGCTAACTAAAGCCAATGACTTACGGCCGAAACTAGCCTAAGTCCATTTGCTTCATTTCGGGGTTCCTTGCCTTTGCTAAACCGAGAGCATTCTTGAGAGAGCTCCTTCACAATCTTGTCTTGATTTCAAGAACCTTGAAGCCATTTGAAGAATTCAAGCTAGGAAGGCTTGTCTCGGCATAAGCTCACTTGGAATCAAGCTTTGTTTATGAAGAAATGGTGAAGGGCCGAGCCATTTGAGCTAGGGTTCTTGAGGTAACCTTGGTATTTCCTTGAATCCATGGTATTTCTTTCCATGAACAAGGATTTTGAATGCTCATACGTTGCTAAGCTTGGAGATTAAAGCAATTGAATTATTTGGTGGAAAACCTAGTTATGGCCGAATATGATGAACATGTGTTCTTGGTGTTCTTCTTGGAATTCATGGAAATTAATCCATGTGTGATGCTTGTTGATGATCATTTAACCTTGTGATAGGTTGTTTGGGCGAAGAACACCAAGATTGCGCAAGTTAGTGCTTTGGCCGAAAGTATATTTTGAGGTAACCCATGTTCAACCTTTGTTTACATGGCATTAACGCCATGAACCATGCTTAATGATGCATTGGTAGATGTGTGTGGCATTGGATTGAATGAAGAACATGTATATGTGAAATGGGCACTATGGCCGAAAGGGTGGAAATGGTGTTTACATGTATTTTGCTTAGTTACATGGTAATTGTGCCATGAGTAAGCTTATTAGTTGTTTGACTACTCATTTGGTGTAATGGAATGTTGAGTAGTACCATGAGATAAAAATGTGTGCTTTGGCCGAAAGCTTGAATTGGAGTGAAATGGTATATTTCACTTGGTTACTTGGCATTAATGCCATGGTTGTTGTTTATTGGAGATTATAATGGCTCATGGTATGTGAGATTAATGGGCAGCTTATGTTTAAGTATTTTGGCTTATATGGCCGAGAGCTTCAAAGTGTTGGGTGATAGTGTCTTTCATTGAAATCATGGTATTTGATCCATGGGTTATGTTGTTAATGATTATGCCTTATTATGGTAGGCATTGAGGTTGAAAGGCACTTGGACACTTGAAGTTTTATTGGAGACCGAGAGCTTGAGGTAGGGTTCACTACACTTGAGTTCGCTTGGTAATATATGCCATGGTTCAAGTGTTAAGGTGGCTAAGTGATGGTTAAAATTTGCCATGTGATCTTAGTTACTTGATGGGCTTATTGGTTATATTTGGTTGGAATGTTGATTAGCTAATTGACTATGGTACATGTACTAAAAATGCAAGTGAATGTGGCCTATTTGCTTGGCATTTTGGGAGCTCCATATGGAAATGTTATTGGTAAGATTAAGTGCAAGGATTGCACACGGGTACATGTATGGCTTATATGGCCGAGAGCAACAATGTGAAGTGTGTGTGAGTACTTGTGTGCCTTGGTGATTTCTTGTGCATGCTAACCCCCATTATTGTTATTGTATACACCTGCTTTTCTTGTCTTTATGTTTGTTTTGCAGGTTGAGCTAACTAATTGGAGGTTAAGCCTTGAGTGTTCACTCGGCTTAACTAAATAAACTCTTTAAGAGTTGGGTATAATGAAGTGAATCCTACTGAGTTAAACTCACTGCCCATTCTCCATTTTTTTTTTCAGGCAAGGATATTCAGCCTGAGTAGTGCTAAGCTGCCTTGTGTGTGCACTTAGTGTTTATTTGCTTTGTTGCTAAGGTATGTGCCAATGTGTGCTTGGCTTGACACTTTAGAATTATTTGCAAGTCTTATTGTGAGTTGGCCGAGACTTATGGTTTAAGCTTGCAGGCTGTAGAGTGGGAACTGTCTAGGGGAGCATGGATACCTGGACTTTAGCTCTGGTTTTGCTTTTCACCTTTATGACCATGAACATGGCCACGGGCTTGGTGTTGCAGTGTGTGCTTTTGTATGGGATCCTTAAGGTGATGTTTGAGCATTAGGAGTTTGGTCTCGGTCTGTATATAACTTGGCATGAACAACTTATGGGTGCTTGGCATTATTAGCCATGTTATTTGCTAGGTAGACTACACTTTTGGTTGTGTATATTTGTAGTCTCGGATACCTAGATGGTGTTATTTTGAGAACCTTGTATGCCAAGTTATGTATGAGAGTATGGATGGTTATGTGTATGGATATGTGTTATGAGTGTTATGGGCCAAGGTTTGGCACTTTTATATGATATGGATGGCATGATCTTGCAAGTTGTATGGTGCACCATTGTATGTATGTTTGATGGCCGAGAGCTACATGCATTGTTCCTTGTGGTTTTCCAAACTTAAACCAACATTGTGGGCTTCTTGGTTGCCATATAGGTAGCACACTTGATTGCACACCAAGTATGCACTGGAAGTTGCATTATTTGTTGCCTTGCTTGTCATGCAAGAAAGTGGTTTGGGCCTTACTTACGCTGCAAGTAATTACTAGTTTGGTTTGAAAGCCACCTGGGCCACCTCCCAGGCCCATTACCTTAAGAAAATAAGACTTAAAGATAGTCCATGTGGTATGGCCGAGGGCTAGTTACCCAGTTTTTAGTTTGGGCTTGTGAGTCAGGTTGGGGACTTACAGGCCAGGGCCTGTGTGAGGTGTGACAGGCTTTGTTTGGTATCAGAGCCTGCTTGTTTAGTACAATCAGAGCTAAGCCTAGACAGTGTTCCCTTTAGGGCTAACTCAAATAAGACTTGTGTTATTTTGGATATTTGTGAATAACTGCAATTGAAAGTGCAGGATGAGAACTAGAGGCAGGGACAGGGGTTCCCTGAGACAGGAAGAAGAAACTGCAGCCCATCATGTAGAGGGATTGGCGGAAAATGTGCTTGAGACCCAGGTAGGAGAAATGGGTCATAATGGGGCTGAAGACCCCACTGCTAGGTACCAAATACCTGGGCCAAGTAGAGATAGACAAGAAAGGATGGAAGTGATGATGGAGTCATTACATGCCACAGTGGCTCAACTAGTGCTGGGAATGCAATCCTTGGCTAGAGGCCAAGCCCAGAATCAGGGAGAAGTGGAGCCAGTGGAGGCAGAAGGGAGTGGGAGAAGGAGAAGGAGGCCTGGCAAAGAGCCAGAGAGTTATGATCAGTCCAGCCGAGCTGGAGGTAATCAAGAGGAAGAAGAGGCGGATGAGGAGAGGAGACATCCAAGAGCCAGGAGGATGAGGTCAGAGGTGAGGCAGGAGCCTAGAATTGAGGAGGAAGAGGAGGGTGACAGCCCAGATATTGAGGAAAGGGATGCATATATATACTCCAGAGGGACTGAACCCTCTGTTGAGGAGACCACACTCAGGAGCAGGTCAAGCAGGTCATCCAGAGGTAAATCTAGTAGCAAAGAAGAGAGGAAGAGAAAGCATAGCAGTGGAGGACTAAAGGACGGCCAATTGGAGGGGTTTCTGGCACTGAAACCTCCAGTTTTCAGAGGGGGTTGTGACTCAGAGGAGGCCGAGTTCTGGTTATACCAGTTAGAAATGATATTGGAGAGAATGGAGGTTACTTCCACCCAGAGAGTATTGCTAGCCACTTTTAGGCTAGAGGGGAATGCAAAACTCTGGTGGAGAGCAGTACAGAAGAGTTACCAGGAGAGGAACCTAAGGAGGCATCCAGATAGGAGGAGGTCCATGAGGTGGCCTGATTCTCTCAGAGTGTTTCGGCAGCAGTATGTGAGTGAAGCACAGAGAGATCAGAAACAGGTTGAATTTGATCAACTGGACCAGGGGAACCTCAGTATGCTGGAGTATGAGCAGAGGTTCAACAGCTTGATCAGGTATGCCCCTCAGTATGACGGACAGGAAGAGCTAAGGACCAAAAGGTTCATCAGGGGTCTAAGACCTGAGCTGAGACAAATTCTCAGAGCCATTGGAGCCAGAGACTATTATACAGTGGTGCAGAGTGCACTGGCTCTGGAGCAGGAGTCTTAGGAGCAATTGAGGAGTGGGCCAGGTAGTAGTAGTGGAACAAAGAAGGGCCAGATGTCAAAAAGGCCGAGAGAGGAGAGGGAAGCAGGAGGAAGCAGAAAGGAGAACAGAATGGATAGAGGACCACAGTCACAACCATATGGTCCTCAGTGTAACACTTATGGGAAGTTTCATGGCAATAAGCCATGCTTTAAGGCTTCCACAGGGTGTCATGGATGTGGTGCCCCAGACCACTGGGTGAGGGATTGCCCAAAAAGGGGTGAAGGCAGTAAGAAATTGCTGGGAACTTTTAATCCCAGAGGACCTAGGGGACAGTTCCCTATGCCCCAACTAAGGACTCAGGGGCCAGCCCAAGGTGGGAGGCCAGCAACCAGAGCTCCTTAGGAGCAAAGAAGGCCTGGTACATTTCCAGGGAGGGTGTTTCAGCTGGAATCTGCCAGGAGAGGACAGGAACCACCTGAGACCGAGGAAGCTGAGAGGGAGACTAGTCAGCAAAGGACTAGAAGAAAGGCTTTGAAAGGTAAACTTTATCTCAATGGTCAATTAGTATCTGTTTTATTTGATACTGGGGCTTCATTATCCATAATAGCTACCAGCTTGGTTAAGGCCATGAATCTAGAGGTAAAGTATATGGACAACATGTACTTGGTAAGAACAGCTGGCAATGAAATTTTGTTTGCCTACTACATGGTAGAAAACTGTGAAATACAGATAGGCAAGCTGAAACTGAGAACTAACCTCATAGTTTTGGAGACACATGGCTATGATGTGATTTTGGGCATGAACTGGTTAGAAGAGAATCGAGTCATTATTGATTGTCAGGCCAGACAATTATTATTGCCTGGTGGGACAGTATATGATTTGAGTAAGCCCTTAGAGTTGGCTATGGACTGCCACATAAAAGTGCTGGAGATAACAACTCTAGAAGGTGAGCAGGATTGCCTGGTACTGAATGACCAGGAAATATCTAATGAACTTAGGAAAATACCCATAGTTCAAGATTTCCCAAGGGCCTTTCCTACAGACTTACCTGGATTGCCACCCTTAAGGGAGGTGGAATTTGAAATTAAGCTGGTACCAGGAGCAGCACCAGTATCTACTGCTCCTTATAGAATGGCAGTGCCTGAAATGGTAGAACTCAAGAAACAGTTGGATGAATTACTGGAAAAAGGGTTCATTAGACCCAGTGTGTCTCCCTGTGGAGCACCTGTGTTATTTGTGAAAAAGAAGGATGGAACCCTTAGACTCTGTATAGATTACAGAAAGTTGAATGCATTGACCATAAAGAACAAGTATCTTCTCCTAAGGATAGAGGATTTATTTGATCAATTAAAAGGAGCAAGAGTGTTCTCCAAAATTGATCCAAGGTCTGGATATTTCCAGCTAAGGGTAAAGGAGGAGGACATACCTAAGACTACTTTCAGGACTAGGTATGGTCATTTTGAATATACAGTGATGCCATTGGACTCACTAATGCACCTGCATTCTTTATGGACTTGATGCAGAGGGTGTTCAGGGCATACCTGGACCACTTTGTGGTGGTGTTCATTGATGATATCTTGGTATATTCCAAGGATGAGGAAACTCATAAAGTACACCTTAAAGTAGTGCTTGGATTGCTCCAAGAACATCAGCTGTATGGAAAGCTGAGTAAGTGTAAATTTTGGACAAAGGAGATTGGATTTCTGGGTCATATAATAAATGATCAAGGGTTGGCTGTAGATCCTGAAAAGGTAAGATCAATCCTTGATTGGAAGCAGCCCCAGTGTGTAAGGGAAGTCAGAAGCTTCCTGGGGTTAGCTGGCTACTACAGAAGATTTGTGCCAAAGTTTTCTGTATTAGCAGCTCCTATGACTCAGTTAACTAGAAAGAACCAGAAATTTGTCTGGGAGCCTAAATGTGAAGGAAAGCTTTCAAGAGCTAAAAAGGAGGCTGACTACAGCTCCTGTACTAGTCCTGCCTGATCCTGAAAAGGAGTATGAGGTATTTACAGATGCCTCTCATGTAGGACTAGGTTGTGTTTTGATGCAAGAAAAGCAAGCCATTGCTTTTGGGTCCAGACAGTTGAGACCACATGAGAAGAAATATCCAGTGCATGACCTGGAACTAGCAGCAGTAGTCTTTGCTCTGAAGCAGTGGAGACACTATTTGCTTGGTAATAAATTCCAAGTGTATACAGACCACAAAAGTCTCAAGTATTTATTCACTCAGAAGGACTTGAATATGAGACAAAGAAGGTGGTTGGAATACATAAAAGATTTTGACTGTGTAATTGAATACACAGCTGGGAAGGCCAATGTGGTGGCAAATGCCTTAAGTAGAAACTATACTGGGATACTCAAAGGAGGTGAGACTGAGCATAAGGCCGAAAACCTGAGTGTTACTCAGCTAGCAAACCAATGGTTAGCTGAAGAAAGTGAGCAGCTAAAAGTACTCACTATTATACGAGAATGGAAAGAGCTTATTAAGGAAGCTCAAGCTGGTGATGAAGAGCTAGAGTTGATTTCTGGCAAAAGTAAGGGAGAACTATTCCAGGGTTTTTCCTTCAAGCAGGGAATGTTATATTCCCACAATAGGTTGTATGTGCCTGAAAAGGACAACCTAAGAGTTCAAATACTGGAGGAGGCTCATTCTAGTAAGCTGGGTATGCACCCAGGAGCCACAAAAATGTATCATGCACTCAGAGTACATTTTTGGTGGCCATATTTGAGGAAGGATATAAATACCCTTGTTGCAAGTTGTGAAACCTGCCAACAAGTGAAAGTGGAGCATCAAAAGCCAGGGGGAAAGCTGCAGAGCTTACCCATACCTGAGAGAAAATGGGGATCCATCTCTATGGATTTTGTAGTGGGTATGCCACTAACCAGAAGAAAACATAATGCCATTTGGGTCATTGTTGATAGACTGACCAAGGCAGCCCATTTTCTTCCTATGAATCTTACTGATTCTTTGGATAAGCTGGCACACCTCTATATAAGGGAAGTAGTGAGATTACATGGGATACCAGATGATATAGTGTTAGATAGGGATCCTAGATTTGTCTCTAGGTTCTGGAAATCCCTGCACCTGGCACTGGGTACTAAACTTAAGTTTAGTTCCGCTTACCATCCTCAGACCGACGAACAAACAGAGAGAACTATACAAACTCTGGAGGATATGTTGAGGTGTTGTGTAATTGGCTTCCAGGGTGAGTGGGATGTACATCTCCCACTGGTAGAGTTTTCTTATAATAATGGCTATCATTCAGTGATAGGAATGGCTCCTTATGAGGCCTTATATGGCAAGAGATGTGTTACTCCTCATTGCTGGCATCAGCCAGAAGATAAGTTGGAATTGGGGCCAGACATTATTAAGGAAACCACTGAGAAAATTAAGTTGATCCAGGCTAGGATCAAAACTGCAAATGATAGGCAGCAAGCCTATGCAAACCTGAAAAGGAGAAGGGACCTGGAGTTCCAGGTAGGAGATTGGGTGTAGCTCAAAGTTTCTCCAATGAAGGGAGTAATCAGGTTTGGAAAGAAAGGGAAACTGGCACCAAGGTATGTGGGACCATACCAAATACTAGCCAGAGTGGGGAATGTGGCTTATCAGCTGGACTTGCCTCCAAAACTTGGAAATGTACATAATGTATTTCATGTGAGCTTGCTCAAAAGGTATGTTCCAAGTTACAAGCAAATAGAAACACCTGCAACTGTGATTGTGGCACCTAATCTTACTTATGAAGAAGTGCCAATCCAGTTCTTGGCCAGAGATACCAGGAAGTTGAGGAGTAGGTGGATTTCTATGATTAAGGTGCAGTGGAGCAATCATACTTCCGAAGAGGCAACCTGGGAAGTGGAACAGGAAATTGCCTTCAAGTATCCTCAACTGTACCTTAATTTGGTGAAGAATTTGGAGGACCAAATTCCTTAAGGAGGGAGGAAATTGTTAGGCACCTCCTATGTGCTTGGCTTAGGCCAAGGAGAACCAAGGAAAATGAGAGAAAACAGAAAGGGGAGAGTAAGAGGAACTATGGAAACTAGTGCAGTGACCTATGTGTAAAACTGGAGACTTTCAGGGCCAAATTGCACATGAAAAAGAACTATGGAAAAACAGACAGAAAACAGAGAAAGGGGATCAAATAGTACACTTGATTGAGTGCTACAATTAAAACTACAAACTTGGAATTGGAAGTTTCGGCCATGCAAAAGTTATGTGGACTAGTAGTGTACTAAGCCAAATTGTGGGAGACAACAATGATTACTAATCAAATCTTGTCTACCACTAGTGTACTATTCACTAGTTACTAGTTAAACTAACTAGTTATTTGTCTAGTTACATGGCCGGTTATGCATGGGTACCTATGACACCTTGGTACTTGTGTTGTTTACTTGCTTGGCATTATGGGCCATGTATGGACTTAAGTGTCCATTTGGACACAAGTTTTAGTGGCGGCCTTGTGCACATGTGGAGCTAAGGGCTACATTGTGCCATGCAAAGAAATGGAAGTGAAAGTTAGCATTTTGGCTAACTAAAGCCATGTGTCTTTCGGCCGAAACTAGTCTAAGGCCATTTGCTTCATTTCGGGCTTCCTTTGCCTTTGCTTGGCCGAGAGCATTCTTGAGAGAGCTCCTTCACAATCTGATCTTGAATTCAAGAACCTTGAAGGCATTTGAAGGATTCAAGCTTGGAAGCTTGTTTCGGCATAAGACTCACTTGGAATCAAGCTTTGTTTTGAAGAAATGGTGAAGGGCCGAGCCATTTGAGCTAGGGTTCTTGAGGTAACCTTGTTATTTCCTTGAATCCATGGTATTTCTTCCATGAACAAGGATTTTGAATGCTCAATTGTTGTTAAGCTTGGAGATTAATTGAACAAGAATTATGTTGGTGGAAAACCTAGTTATTGGCCGAATGTGATGGGTGTGTAAACTTGGTGTTCTTCTTGGAATTCATGGAAATTAATCCATGTGTGATGCTTGTTGATGATCATTTAACCTTGTGATAGGTTGTTTGGGCAAAGAACACCAAGATTGTGCAAGTTAGTGCTTTGGCCGAAAGTGTATTTTGAGGTAACGCATGTTCAACCTTTGTTTACAAGGCATTAACGCCATGAACCATGCTTAATGATGCATTAGTAGATGTGTGTGGCATTGGATTGAATGAAGAACATGTATATGTGAAATGGGCACTATGGCCGAAAGGGTGGAAATGGTGTTTACATGTATTTTGCTTAGTTACATGGTAATTGTGCCATGAGTAAGCTTATTAGTTGTTTGACTACTCATTTGGTGTAATGGAATGTTGAGTAGTACCATGGATTAAAAATGTGTGCTTTGGCCGAAAGCTTGAATTGGAGTGAAATGGTATATTTCACTTGGTTACTTGGCATTAATGCCATGGTTGTTGTTTATTGGAGATTATAATGGCTCATGGTATGTGAGATTAATGGGCAGCTTATGTTTAAGTATTTTGGCTTATATGGCCGAGAGCTTCAAAGTGTTGGGTGATAGTGTCTTTCATTGAAATCATGGTATTTGATCCATGGGTTATGTTGTTAATGATTATGCCTTATTATGGTAGGCATTGAGGTTGAAAGGCACTTGGACACTTGAAGTTTTATTGGAGACCGAGAGCTTGAGGTAGGGTTCACTACACTTGAGTTCGCTTGGTAATATATGCCATGGTTCAAGTGTTAAGGTGGCTAAGTGATGGTTAAAATTTGCCATGTGATCTTAGTTACTTGATGGGCTTATTGGTTATATTTGGTTGCAATGTTGATTAGCTAATTGACTATGGTACATGTACTAAAAATGCAAGTGAATGTGGCCTATTTGCTTGGCATTTTGGGAGCTCCATATGGAATGTTATTGGTAAGATTATGTGCAAGGATTGCACACGGGTACATGTATGGCTTATATGGCCGAGAGCAACAATGTGAAGGGTGTGTGAGTACTTGTGTGCTTTGGTGATTTCTTGTGCATGCTAACCCCATTATGGTTATTTGTATATGGTTATACTTGCTTTTCTTGTCTTTGTGTTTGTTTTGCAGGTTGAGCTAATTAATTGGAGGTTAAGCCTTGAGTGTTCACTCGGCTTAACTAAATAAACTCTTTAAGAGTTGGGTATAATGAAGTGAATCCTACTGAGTTAAACTCACTGCCCATTCTCCATTTTTTTTTCAGGCAAGGATATTCAGCCTGAGTAGTGCTAAGCTGCCTTGTGTGTGCACTTAGTGTTATTTGCTTTGTTACTAAGGTATGTGCCAATGTGTGCTTGGCTTGACACTTTAGAATTACTTGCAAGTCTTATTGTGAGTTGGCCGAGACTTATGGTTTAAGCTTGCAGGCTGTAGAGTGGGAACTGTCTAGGAGAGCATGGATACTAGGGAGGACTGGACTTTAGCTCTGGTTTTGCTTTTCACCTTTATGACCATGAACATGGCCGTGGGCTTGGTGTTGCAGTGTGTGCTTTTGTATGGGATCCTTAAGGTGATGTTTGAGCACTAGGAGTTTGGTCTCGGTCTGTATATAACTTGGCATGAACAACTTATGGGTGCTTGGCATTATTAGCCATGTTATTTGCTAGGTAGACTACACTTTTGGTTGTGTATATTGTAGTCTTGGATACCTAGATGGTGTTTATTTTGAGAACCTTGTATGCCAAGTTATGTATGGGAGTATGAATGATTATATGTATGGATATGTGTTATAAGCATTATGGGCCAAGGCTTGGCACTTTTGAGTGTTGTTAATGGCATGACCTTGCAAGTTTTATGGTGCACCTTTGTATGTATGTTTGATGGCCGAGAGCTACATGCATTACTCCTTGTGGTTTTCCAAACTTAAACCAACATTGTGGGCTTCTTGGTTGCCATGTAGATAGCACACTTGATTGCACACCACGTATGCACTGGAAGTTGCATTATTTGTTGCCTTGCTTGTTATGCAAGAAAGTTGTTTGGGCCTTACTTACGCTGCAAGTAATTACTAGTTTGGTTTGAAAGACACCTGGGCCACCTCCCAGGCCCATTACTTACAGGCCAGGGCCTGTGTGAGGTGCTCAAAAGTTTGTATGGAAGAACATCATATGCCGATTTGGCATACCAAGGGTAATAGTGGCGACAATGGAACCCAGTTCACAGATAGAGGATTCCAGGAATTCGTGACCGACCTCGGCATAAAAATGCATTTTGCCCCAGTAGCCCACCCCCAAAGTAACGGGCAGGTCGAAGTATCCTGACACGACCGCCCGTGCCCCTGCCCAGGAAGCCCTGTGAGAGTTAGTCTCACGGTGGATTGCAATTGGCTAGTTGTGTATGTGTGCGGATTAAATCCCATGCTACTAGTTGATTAACCTAGAATATGCAGTATGCATGCTCTTATGCTTTGACTTGGTCTATTAAAACCATAAAACATTAAAACAATAACTCGGCCGAGTAATTTCTACACAAATAAATACAAACAGCCAAAGCATACCAAAAATCAACATTTGTGTGGGTTTACTACACATAAACAACTCATGAAAGCATTCATACATAAAGCAACTAATGCCCTCACCCAAGAGCAATCCTGGAGTCAAGGACTCTTTCTAACATAGACTATGGAGGCAAACCAAAGTACTGTATCAAAATACAAGACTTTACTGAGATCTCTTTACCCTAGCTCCCACCTTGGACACACGTCCCAATGGCGAGTCTCAAAAGTCTTCTGCCAAGTGCTACTAGGCTCTGCAGCCAAAGGAAAAAACTAGTTAGTACTGCTACCTGACCAACAAACCAACTAAGCACTTATGTAGACTAGAATCACAAGGATTCTCAACTGCCGTACCTGTACACACAAAAGAGTACTACTGAGATAATCTTCAATGATTACCCGATCTAGCAACTTCAGGCTCTGCATAACAAAACCAGGGAGTGAGAATTCGACAATTCTCAGTAAGGGATCTTCAATGTACCTGCAAGAAAACCCTAGGACTCTTGCTGCGAGCTCACACAGCACGAGGGTGCTATTATATATGCATATATAACTAGGTCAAAGACCTCTCCTCAAGTAGTCCTCCTCACGGAGTATTACTCTGCGCCTAGCGAGTTAAAAGCATAACCCGCTCCTAGCAAGCCGAAGCTTACTGCCCAGCAAGCCGAAGCTTACTGCAAATGATCATGTAGCCTTCCCATAGTTGTTATGCAGGGGAATTATGGTGGGACTTTGTAGACTAGGCTGTAGGGGCCTCGTTGATGTAGACTAGATGACCAAGGTTTCACCTTGTGACCTTATGGCTATGGCACGGCTAGGCCGACAAGGGTTCTAAACCTCTCACGTGAGCTAGTGGTAGCTAGTTATGTTCATTTGCAACATAGTTTCCTTAAAAACTTGCCTTCACTTTGAGTAAACATAAATCTAAAAATGGGACATTTTAAGTGTTTTTAAAACATTGAGATGATAGTACTCCCAATTAGCTTCGCGTGGAATCTTGAATCACCTCAATCAGACACCCGAGCGAAAAGTTATGCTGAAAACAAAATCGGATGTCAGATGCTGTCTCGGCGACGCGTTGCCAACCGTGGCAACGCGTCGCCACAGTTGTCGACATTCTGAGACAGTTTTACTGGATTGGCGACATGTCGCTGGTTTCGACCTGAAATTGGCGACGCATCGCCAATCTGCGGAAATGCAAAATTGGCGCATGTTGCTGCTATGAACTTTGGACGATTCCTACACATACGAAACATGCATGGAATGCCTCCAAATTTCATACACACATAGTACATGTTGCATAGAACATAACCAACTATCAAAAGCTAAGCTATGATGTCTTGTAACATCAATCCAATCCTCCCAATTCCTCTAGTCCACCATAATTCAACCAAAACGTTTCCTTAATGCCTTAGCTAAAACCACTCAAATTTCTCAAGCAAATCCAAGCTAATGGCATTCCATGAACTTAAAAACACAACTCCCTTACCTCAACTCCAAGTTACAAGCAAGAATCACCCTCCTTTTCAATCAACCAAGCTCCCAAAGCTCTACACAAGTTCCAATCCAAAAACAAAGCACCAAACATCAAAATTATGCTCTCTAACCAAAACCCAAGCTCCAATTCAACCAAATAGCATGAATTCAATCAAGAACACAACTCTTACCTCGTTCAAAAATAGGGGATGTGAGAAAACGTCTCTCCAAGCTTCAAAAACATGATTTTAAGCTTGAAAATCACTTCTCCAAGCTTATATACTTTGAATTGCTCCTCTTGGCACCAAAATCTCTTGATTCCAAGCTCAATTTGGGAGCTAAATGGGGGTGAGAAGGTGGAAAACGGGTTTATGGCAGCGAAAGCCTCCTTTCCCTTTCTTAAACCCTCACTTAACCCACAAACCATCAAAATATTAAGCTTGTTTCAAATAAGTCCCCCATCTTTGTAACTTAGTAGTCCTTGATTTAATTCTTGTCTATTTTTCAAGTTTGAGTTAAGGTTGAGAGTTAAGTTCTAAAAATTCATTTTAAAACACTCGGGACTCGTCCCGGCTATTCAGGATGCAAAATTACCATTTTGCCCCTGAACTTCGTTCAATGCTTTATTCTTCTCAGAACTTAGTGAACTTTGGTAAACATCTCTATTCTTGCTATGTAAACTTGAATTAAGCTTCTAAACTTAAATTAAAACACTTTACCTTTCTCAATCACACCTCCCACTAGAAGGGCCATAACATATCCAACAGGACAATAAAAGACGGCTTGAAGAAAAGACTAAAAGAGGCAAAAGGGAAACGGCCAGGAGAGCTCCCAAGTGTTCTATGGAGCTACCGAATGACTCCCCAAAGAGCTACGGGGGAAACCCCTTTTCTCGCTCGTATATGGGACAGAGGCCATTATTCCCATTGAGGTCATACAGCCTTCGATAAGAATACAAGTATTCGATGAAGGAGGAAATAATCTCGGCTTGAGGACAAAACTAGACCTCGCCGAGGAGGATCGCGAAATGGCCGAACTAAGGAGAAAGGCTTTCCAACAAAGAATAGCTCGCGCTGCTAACATACATGTGAGAAGAAAAGAAATCAAAAAGGGAGACCTTGTTCTCCAAAAGGCCGAATTTGAGCCACGAAAGCCGTCAGAAGGGGTACTTCGGGCAAATTGGAGTGGACTTTATTTGGTCCTCGACGAGGTGCGACCAGGGGTCTACAAACTAGGCGATACCGAAGGAGTAGAGTTGAAAAACACTTGGCATTCATATTCTCTGAAAAAATTCTATACTTAGACATTTTTTCAAAGAAAGCTTGTAACTATTCCTCCCCAAAGTCGCCAATGAAAGTACATACTGAATACGGTCGCATTACTAGAAAAAAGTTCCTTGATGGTTCTCTTTTTTGGAACTAAATCCTTGATGGAGTCTAACGACTCGGCAGGATGAGGAAAAAGTCTAAAAAGACTCTCTCCGAAAAACATAGGCGCAGGGGCTTGCCAAAAATGCATACTTAGGATTGCACTAACTTCTGATGACTCATATTCGGAAGAAAGAATGGAGATTGGAGAAAAAATCTTCATTAAAAATCCTAAGGCAAAAAAGTACAAAGCAGCAGGAGTACAAAAAAGAAAAAAAAAAGAAGCCTATGGCTAAGCAGGGGCATCCGGTGTCTCTTCGGCTTTATCATCTTTAGGTGGCTCAGACGGAGGCACAGGCCCAGCTGGAGGAAGATTGAGGAACTGTATCTTAGACCATGTCCCCCTAGGCTCTTTGGGGAAGTCTAGGGCAGACAGGTAAGAAAGGTCGAGCTCAGGGTGCCGAGCAAGGACTTGGTGGCGCGCCAAGCAGAAGCCGTCTTGGTAAGACACTTTCGACATCTGCTCGGTCTGATCCTTCTCGGCACGAAGAACCACCAGCTCGGCCATAAGCGCATCAATCTTCCCCTCCAGCTTCTTTGATAGCTGATGTTACCACCTCACAAAATGGGAGAATTACAAGTGTGTCATAATGGCTAAAAACCATTATATTGTGTAATTCTCACCATAGTGATTGTAGTGTGGGGGTAAAAGGTATGATCAACACCTCCTTAAAAGTGTTCCAAGTTGGTAACTTGGTCTCCAAGAAAAGCCTTAAGGATTGCTTGTTTGTCAAGCAACCTATGGACTTTTTTGTAAGATTTTGGAAATTTGGGTACTCAATTGCAAAAATTTTACAAAATAGATTTGGAGAGTTATGGGAAGGATATGAATGGTATAAAAGTGCTATTGGAGGACCAAATTGCTTATGGAAGACAACTAAGGACAAAGAAAACACAAAAAGGCATAAAGGACCTAAGTGTTCTAATGTAGGCCTTAAGATGTGTATGTCTATGACTTAAGTCAAATGGAAGTTTTGTGGGGTTATCCCACATAAGGAGGGACGCTAAAGGAAGATAAGGATGGTGAAATGTGGGCCAAGAGATTAAGACTAAGAAACCATAGTCTTGTAGCAAGGAAAATGACATAAGACAAGGTTAAGACTACTTAAGTGTGTTTAGTGTACTTTTGACTATTTAAGTAGTCAAGACCACCTTTGCTTCTCTAAATTTCGGCCTCCACCAGAAAAAAGAAAGCCAGCCCTCTCCTCCACACTTCCTCCATAGCCACCATACCTTCAAACTCAAAACTACTTGCAATTGAAGTCAAGGAAGCACAATTGGAAGCTATTTGGTGCTATTGCTTGAGTGCACCTAGGATCAAGCTCCAATTTCAGCATACCCATCAAGGTAAGGGTTCTCTTGCTCTCATGGGTTGTTTTCTGTAATTTTCAAACATCCATGGAGCTAGGGCTAAGCTTGGAAGAGAGCCATGTGCTTGATGAACCAAGCTTAGTGAGGGGAGTGCACTTATTGAAGGTTTTGTGACCTAGTGTGAAGTGCACAGTGATGGCAGCGAATTTCTGGGTTTCTAGAGCCCAAAAGTTAGTACTAACTAGTGTTAAAATCCTCCTAAGACCAAGCATTAGCTTGAGGAGGGCTGCCATAGTGATTTGGTTATGTTTATTATGTGTTTTATGGACTAACCTATGGTATATGTTGCTGCCACATTTCATGTGTTTGTTGTTTGTGTTTGGCTGCTGCATTTGGTTGCTATATCTTGTATATATGCATTGTGGTTTTTGTGTTTTAGTGTCTTTGGATGCATGTTTTAATGATGGTCACATTGCCTATTGAATCCAAGTGCTACCCTTACTAAGTTTCTCAATGAAACTTACTCCCCTCAATTCTGTCATTTCAGGTCCAGCTGAAAGATCACCTTCAAACTAACCTTTTTGGTTTGATTTTTGATCTGAAATTTCAGGTACATGAACTTCCATATGTCTAGTTATGATCTGGAAATTTTGGTGATTTTAGGAGCACATTTGGTATTTTTAATGGTGGTACTTATTGTGTTGTGCAGCAGCTGTCCAGCATCCTGTTTTTGGAGTCCATTGTGTCTCAGGACCTCCTGTAACCTAGGGTGCGTATTTAGCTGAGTTAAGACCATATTTTAGTGCATGTATGCATGTACATGTAGTGTATGTAAAATGAGACAAGTATGTGAACATTTGAGTAATGTTTTGGCTATGTAAGTGATGTGGTGCAAAGCTGCCTAAGTGTGAATGATGGGCTGCTTACTTGTAAATTCTGTTTTGGCCACATAAAGTTGTTAAAAGAAAGGGAATGTAATTCCTATGTGTAATGGACATATATGGGATAGCCTTGGAGGGCTTTTCCCTTGTGAATGAAGTGTTTGCATGGTTTGGAAAAATTGTATGGGCAAAATGGTCCAAAAGTTGCCAGAATTTCGACTCTGGACATAAAGTTTAATATCTCCCTGTGTAGAATTTCGACTATGGACATACCTTGGTATGAAATTTTGACCACACATAGAGGACATCTATAGGGTTAACTGGGATTTGGAATTTATGGATTTAGAGCCCTGTAGCCAAAGATATGACGTTGCAAAGTTGGCTGAGTTACTGTTCATTTGGTCAGAATTTTGTAACCAACTTCAAAAATCCATAACTTGGTCCATAGGTGGGCGATTGATGTAAAACAAAATTCCTTGGTTTGCTCTAAGTCTCTACTTCATAATGGACCAAATAAAATTGGGGGGGTATGAGGCTGGAATGATACAGTTTATTAGTGGAAGTTACAGGTGCAGTAGCTGGTCACTAGAACTTAACAAGATTGCCTAATGTGTGGAAGCCAAAACTAAGACTTGTGCTAGTATTTTCATTCTTAGCTGCCATGGTGTGCATGAAATGTTAATATGTGTGTGATGGTTGGATCAATATTCATGTGTTTACATAGTGCCCAAGAGGGCCACTTGGGTATGCACACTAAGGGTAGTGTTCTGATGGCCTACAGAACATTACCAAACCTGGGAGTTTAAATGCACAGTTTTGGCACCATAACTGGACTACCCCGGAGTGGGTAACAGAAGTTGGTATCAGAGCATGGTTTATACATGTACATTGCATATAGTTGGCATTGCATGCATCTACATATATGAACTCAGTTTGGTCAGCTGCTAGTGTCAAGTACCATTGAAATACCTATGATCTTTATATGTGCTCTATGATGGATCATCAATGCAGGAAGTAAACATGGTTGCCACAAGGAGAGGGGATCCACCCCGAAGGCCTCCTACTGATTCTAGGCAACAAAGAAATGAACAGAATAGAGGGAATCAGGGGCAACAGGGGGTAGCAAACCCTGAAGTGCCTCAGGTTTGGTTAGAGCTTCAGAGGAACTTAGCTCTAATCAATGAAAACTTAATGAGGCTGATTCAAGGACAACAGCAGGGAGTCCAAGTAGCTCCAGCAGAACCAGTTCAGGATGCACAGCTACAACCAGAAGAGGATACTAGGAACACATCTGAATATGTTCCTTCTGGAAGCTTAGAAGACACAAATGATGAGACCATTGAGGTGGAAGATGAGGATAGGAGAAATCCAAGAGGCAGAAGAGTAAGATCTGAGATTGGTCAGGTGTCCAGGACCAATCCCTCAGTCTATGACCATTCCTGCACTAGGAATGAGATTGAGGAAGGCCATGAGAGAAGATCCAGGAGAAGGCAGAGAGATCATAGAGAGCATCACCATACAGAGGACTCTCATAGATCCAGAAGACATAGATCAGAGGATCTAGAGGGCCTAGATGAGGTCAGACTGTTGGAGAGGTTCCAAGGCCTAAGACCTCCACAGTTTGATGGAAGAGCTGGGCCAGAGAGAGCTGAGGAGTGGTTAATCTTCATAGAAAAGATGTTTGAGAGGATGCCACTCAGCTCCACCAAGAAGGTGTCACTGGCTACTTACAACTTGGTAGGCAGTGCAGAGATGTGGTGGAGAAACACCAGAGACAGGTATGCTTTCCAGAAGGGCAGAAGGCCAGGAAGAGATATTGAGATGAGCTGGCCAGAGTTCACACAGCTGTTCCAGGAACAGTACATCAGTGATGCCATCAAGGATATGAAGCAAGCTGAATTTGATGCTCTAAGGCAGGACAACCTCAGTGTCCTAGAGTATGAGCACAAATTCAATCAGTTGGTGAGGTATGCTCCTCAGTATCATGGATTGGAGGAATTGAAGGCCAAAAGATTTGTCAGAGGCCTAAAGTCAGACATTAGAAAGGCTGTTAGACCTTTTGGAGCAGTTACATACTATGAAGCAGTGCAGAAAGCTCTATTAGTAGAGCAAGAGGAGTATGAGACTAAGTACTTTCCCAGTGGACCAGGGGAAAGTAGTCAGGCAGGAGGCAAGCAGAAGAAGGCACCACATGGCAAAGGAATTGCCAAGAATTCTCATCTTGGTGGTGAGGGCAAGGTTAAGGGGAAGTTCCCTGGCCTAAGGTGCCCTAAATGCAAGAAGTTTCATGGGAAGAAACCTTGCTATTTTGACACCCAAGCGTGTCTAAGATGTGGATCCATGGATCATTGGATCAAAGACTGCCCACAGGTTCAAAGGAGGCCAGAAGACCAAGGTCCAGTAAGACCTATTGGGGCAGGACCTAGAGGAGGAGCACCAAGGGAGGGACAGCAGAGGCCAGTTCCTCCAGTGCCTCGGCCTCCAGTGCAGAGAGCTGGCAGAGTCTTCCAAGTGGAGAGGCCAGAGACATCAGAGCAGGGAGGAGCACTAAGAGGTAACATTTACCTTAATGGTATGCCTGTTAGTGTTCTATTTGATACTGGTGCATCTGTGTCTATAGTGGCTAGGAAATTTGTTGATGCCATGAAATTGCCTACTGAAATCATGCCTAGGATATCCTTAGTGAAAACAGCAGGTAGTCAATGTCTTTTCACTAATGACCTAGCTAAGGATTGTGAGCTAGTAGTAGGAAAGACTAAGGTTATGACTAATCTGCTAGTGTTGGACATTCCTAAGTATGATTTAGTGCTAGGTATGAATTGGCTTGCTATGCATAACATAAGAATTGATTGTGCTAAGAGGGAAATCACATTGCCTGATGGTGAAGTGCATGCATTAGTGAATTCTAAGGAATTAGTGTATGAAATGCATGGCATGGAGCTAGAGGTATTAGATGAGATACCTGTGATTTCTGAGCATGATTACTGTTATGCATTGAATGAATTGCACTGTGATAAGGAAGTGGACAGAATACCTATAGTGAGAGACTTTCCACAAGTCTTTCCTAAAGACCTGCCAGGTATTCCTCCACAAAGGGAGATTGAATTTGAAATCAAGCTGCAACCAGAAGCTAGTCCAATATCCATACCTCCTTACAGAATGCCAATCACAGAGATGAATGAGCTCAAGAAACAACTTGATGAACTTCTTGAAAAAGGGTTCATAAGACCAAGTGTTTCACCATGGGGAGCTCCTGTTCTCTTTGTGAAAAAGAAGGATGGATCTTTGAGACTATGCATTGACTACAGGAAGCTTAATGCAGTGACTATCAAGAACAAGTATCCACTCCCTAGGATTGAGGATCTGTTTGATCAACTCAAGGGAGCTAAGATCTTCTCCAAGATAGATTTGAGATCTGGATACTTCCAGTTGAGAGTAAAGGAAGAAGATATTCCTAAGACTGCATTTAGGACCAGATATGGGCATTATGAGTACACAGTCATGCCATTTGGTTTGACTAATGCCCCAGCTGCTTTCATGGACTTGATGAACAGGGTGTTCAGACCACATCTGGACAAATTTGTGGTTGTGTTCATTGATGACATCCTAGTGTATTCCAAGGATGAAAATGAACATGAACATCATCTGAAGATTGTCTTAAAGACTCTGTTGCAGCATCAGCTTTATGCCAAGTTATCCAAGTGTGAATTCTGGATAAGGGAAGTGTCTTTCCTAGGACACATCATAGATGCACAAGGCCTTAAGGCAGACCCTGAAAAGGTCAAGGCAGTGCAAGAGTGGGAAAGACCAAAGACTGTGAAGGAAATCAGAAGTTTCCTAGGATTAGCTGGATACTACAGGAGATTTGTATCAGGCTTTTCCATGATTGCCTCAGTTCTTACTCATCTGACCAAGAAGGGTCAAAGATTTGAGTGGACTGAGAAGTGTGAAAAGAGTTTCCAGGAGCTCAAGCAGAGGTTGATTAAAGCTCCAGTGTTGATTCTTCCTGATCCAAGTAAGCCCTACATCATATATACAGATGCATCTAGATCCGGGTTAGGTTGTGTGCTTATGCAAGACAGAAATGTCATTGCTTATGGGTCAAGGCAGTTAAGACCCCATGAGCAAAATTATCCTACCCATGACCTAGAACTGGCAGCAGTGATTTTTGCTCTAAAGCAATGGAGGCATTACTTGATGGGTAGTTCCTTTGTGATCTACACTGACCATAAGAGCCTAAAGTACTTGTTCACTCAGAAAGAGTTGAACATGAGGCAAAGGAGATGGTTAGAGTACATCAAGGACTATGACTGCAGTATACAGTACACAGAGGGCAAAGGCAATCTAGTAGCAGATGCCTTGAGCAGGAAGTACACAGGACTTTTGAAAGGAGGATCCTTAGCTGATCATGATGAGCAAAATAGTCTGCTATGCCTATGGCATAAATGGCATAAGTGGGAGGAAGCCCAAATTTACACATTGACAATTCAGTCTGGATGGATTGAAGAAGCCAAAAAGGCACAGGAGACAGATCCTGATCTGAAAAAGATCTCAGGAGAGGAAAAAGGTTCCTTGTATCAATCCTTTGCCTACAAGCAAGGATTACTGTACTTCAAGGACCGAATATATGTGCCTAAAGGAGCAAAGCTCAGGGATGAAATACTTGAAGAAGCTCACACAAGCAAGTTGAACATCCATCCAGGAAGTGAGAAAATGTATAAAGATTTGAAGAGTCACTTCTGGTGGCCACATATGAAGAGAGACATAGCTACTTATGTCTCCAAATGTGCCACATGCCAGAGGGTAAAGGTAGAGCACCAGAAGCCAGCTGGTATCCTACAGACTCTACCTATACCAGTGAGGAAGTGGGGCAACATAACCATGGACTTTTTGACTGGGTTGCCTATGACAAGATTAAGGCATGATACAATCTGGGTCATTGTGGATAGGCTAACCAAATGTTCCCACTTCTTACCTATGAAACTCACAGACTCCTTGGAGAAGTTAGCCCAGATGTATGTCCAGGAGATAGTGAGACTACATGGAGTGCCAGACTCCATTGTATCTGATAGAGATCCAAGATTTACAGCTCGGTTTTGGAGTGCTTTTCATAAAGCACTAGGAACCAAAATCCACCTGAGTACTGCTTATCATCCTCAGACAGATGGGCAATCTGAAAGGGTGATACAGATACTGGAAGACATGCTCAGGAGCTGTGTGTTGGATTTCAAAGGTGAATGGGACCAACACTTGCCATTGGTGGAATTCTCATATAACAATAGTTACCAAAGCACCATTGGCATGGCACCTTATGAAGCATTATATGGAAGAAGGTGCATGACACCCCACTGTTGGGTGGAAGCCTCAGACAGGCTAGAGTTGGGTCCCGAAATTATTGAAGAGACTACTGCCAAAATCAAGAAGATTCAAGAGAGATTAAAGGCAGCCAATGAAAGGACCACAGCCTATGTGAACAAAAGAAGGAGAGACTTGGAATTTGAGGTTGGTGACAATGTTTGGCTGAAAGTTGCACCAACCAAAGGCACTGTCAGATTTGGCAAAAGAACCAAGTTAGCTCCAAGATACATCGGTCCTTATGAGATCTTGGATAGAGTTGGCAAGGTAGCATACAGGTTAGCTCTACCGCCAAGCATGTCAAGTGTTCATAATGTTTTTCACATCAGTATGCTTAAGAAGTGTCTATTAGACACAAAGCATGCTATTGTAGTGGAAGACATACAGTTGGAACCTAACTTGACATATGAAGAGAAACCTATAGCTATCTTAGCCAAGGATACCAGAAGGTTAAGAAACAAACATATTCCCATGGTTAAAGTTCAGTGGTCACACCACTCTGAAAGAGAAGCAACCTGGGAAACTGAAAAAGACCTTATGGAAAGGTATCCTGAAGAATACCCAAAGCTAAAGGCTATTTTGGAGGACCAAAATTTTTAAGGGGGGGAGGATTGTTACCACCTCACAAAATGGGAGAATTACAAGTGTGTCATAATGGCTAAAAACCATTATATTGTGTAATTCTCACCATAGTGATTGTAGTGTGGGGGGTAAAAGGTATGATCAACACCTCCTTAAAAGTGTTCCAAGTTGGTAACTTGGTCCCCAAGAAAAGCCTTAAGGATTGCTTGTTTGTCAAGCAACCTATGGACTTTTTTGTAAGATTTTGGAAATTTGGGTACTCAATTGCAAAACTTTCACAAAAGAGATTTGGAGAGTTATGGGAAGGATATGAATGGTATGAAAGTGCTATTGGAGGACCAAATTGCTTATGGAAGACAACTAAGGACAAAGAAAACACAAAAAGGCATAAAGGACCTAAGTGTTCTAATGTAGGCCTTAAGATGTGTATGTCTATGACTTAAGTCAAATGGAAGTTTTGTGGGGTTATCCCACATAAGGAGGGCTGCTAAAGGAAGATAAGGATGGTCAAATGTGGGCCAAGAGATTAAGACTAAGAAACCATAGTCTTGTAGCAAGGAAAATGACATAAGACAAGGTTAAGACTACTTAAGTGTGTTTAGTGTACTTTTGACTATTTAAGTAGTCAAGACCACCTTTGCTTCTCTAAATTTCGGCCTCCACCAGCAAAAAGAAAGCCAGCCCTCTCCTCCACACTTCCTCCATAGCCACCATACCTTCAAACTCAAAACTACTTGCAATTAAAGTCAAGGAAGCACAATTGGAAGCTATTTGGTGCTATTGCTTGAGTGCACCTAGGATCAAGCTCCAATTTCAGCATACCCATCAAGGTAAGGGTTCTCTTGCTCTCATGGGTTGTTTTCTGTATTTTCAAACATCCATGGAGCTAGGGCTAAGCTTGGAAGAGAGCCATGTGCTTGATGAACCAAGCTTAGTGAGGGGAGTGCACTTATTGAAGGTTTTGTGACCTAGTGTGAAGTGCACAGTGATGGCAGCGAATTTCTGGGTTTCTAGAGCCCAAAAGTTAGTAATAACTAGTGTTAAAATCCTCCTAAGACCAAGAATTAGCTTGAGGAGGGCTGCCATAGTGATTTGGTTATGTTTATTATGTGTTTTATGGACTAACCTATGGTATATGTTGCTGCCACATTTCATGTGTTTGTTGTTTGTGTTTGGCTGCTGCATTTGGTTGCTATATCTTGTATATATGCATTGTGGTTTTTTTGTTTTAGTGTCTTTGGATGCAGGTTTTAATGATGGTTACATTGCCTATTGAATCCAAGTGCTACCCTTACTAAGTTTCTCAATGAAACTTACTCCCCTCAATTCTGTCATTTCAGGTCCAGCTGAAAGATCACCTTCAAACTAACCTTTGTGGTTTGATTTTTGATCTGAAATTTCAGGTACATGAACTTCCATATGTCTAGTTATGATCTGGAAAGTTTGGTGATTTTAGGAGCACATTTGGTATTTTTAATGGTGGTACTTATTGTGTTGTGCAGCAGCTGTCCAGCATCCTGTTTTTGGAGTCCATTGTGTCTCAGGACCTCCTGTAACCTAGGGTGCGTATTTAGCTGAGTTAAGACCATATTTTAGTGCATGTATGCATGTACATGTAGTGTATGTAAAATGAGACAAGTATGTGAACATTTGAGTAATGTTTTGGCTATGTAAGTGATGTGGTGCAAAGCTGCCTAAGTGTGAATGATGGGCTGCTTACTTGTAAATTCTGTTTTGGCCACATAAAGTTGTTAAAAGAAAGGGAATGTAATTCCTATGTGTAATGGACATATATGGGATAGCCTTGGAGGGCTTTCCCCTTGTGAATGAAGTGTTTGCATGGTTTGGAAAAATTGTATGGGCAAAATGGTCCAAAAGTTGCCAGAATTTCGACTCTGGACCTAAAGTTTAATATCTCCCTGTGTAGAATGAATCTTGGTATGAAATTTTGACCACACCTAGAGGACATCTAGAGGGTTAACTGGGATTTGGAATTTCTGGATTTAGAGCCCTGTAGCCAAAGATATGATGTTGCAAAGTTGGCTGAGTTACTGTTCATTTGGTCAGAATTTTGTAACCAACTTAAAAAATCCATAACTTGGTCCATAGGTGGGCTATTGATGTAAAACAAAATTCCTTGGTTTTCTCTAAGTCTCTACTTGATAATGGAGCAAATAAAACATGGGGGTATGTGGCTAGAATGATACAGTTTATTAGTGGAAGTTACAGGTGCAGTAGCTGGTCACTAGAACTTAACAAGATTGCCTAATGTGTGGAAGCCAAAACTAAGACTTGTGCTAGTGTTTTCCTTCTTAGCTGCCATGGTGTGCATGAAATGTGAATATGTGTGTGATGGTTGGACCAATATGCATGTATTTACATAGTGCCCAAGAGGGCCACTTGGGTATGCACACTAAGGGTAGTGTTCTGATGGCCTACAGAACATTACCAATCCTGGGAGTCTAAATGCACAATTTTGGCACCATAATTGGACTACCCCAGAGTGGGTAACAGAAGTTGGTATCAGAGCATGGTTTATACATGTACATATCATATAGTTCCATTGCAAACATCTACAGGCATGAACTGAGTTTGGTTTGCTGCTAGTGTCAAGGTACCATTGAAAACTACCTGTGATCCTTATATGTGCTCTATGATGGATCATCAATGCAGGTAGGAAACCTCCTTGCCAGGTGTGGAGAGCCCCCCGAAGGCCTCCTACTAATTCTGTGCAACAACGAAATGAACAGAAAGTACCAATCAGGACTAACAGGAAGAGGCAAACCTTGAAGTGCCTCAAGTTTGGTTAGAGCTTCAGAGGAACTTAGCTCTAATCAATGAAGCCATAATGAGGTTGATTCAAGGACAACAACAAGGAGTCCAAGTTGCTCCATCAGAACCACATGATGCATCGCAGCAGCCATTAAGTAGGATACTAGGAACACATCTGAATATGTTCACCATCTGGAGGAGCTTGCAAGATGTAAATGATGAGACCCACGAGGTGGAAGATAAATGGTATTGAGAAATACACGAGTTGCCATCTGAAGAGCTAACCCCCTCCTATATTGGTTAGGTGGTCCGAGGAGGGCCAATCTCTCCTCAGTCTCTGACCATTCTCTCCACCAGGAATGAGATTCAGGTAATGGCCTTCTCTCTCCTCCAGGAGAAGGCAAAGAGAGATTATTTTGCATCACCAATACATTGTGCTTACACAGATTCTCCATCTCTGATAAGGGGATCTGACTTGGGCTTAGATGAGGCTCCTCCCTGGAAAAAGAATTCCAAGGACCTCCTACTTGTTCATTGTTTTGAGTGGAAGAGGTTGGCCAGAGGCCAAAAGCTACCAGATGGCTTGCCAAAGATTGCTGCCGGCCATGCCACAGGTGATCCACAATCCTATTTGTCCCTGGGTTCATCTGCAGTTCAGGTAGGAAGTGGTGTGCTGAAGTGTCACAGCAACTTGGAGAAGGTCCTGCTTTCCTTGAGGGCAAAGTGCATCATTTGGCTGGTTTCTGTGAGAAACACATCCAGTGAGGCTAGTGATTACTCTCATGTATTCGAAATTTGAAAAGTTATGAAAGACACATTAAGGAAAGTGATTCTCAAGGTGTAGTGTCCGTGCCAGAGGAGACAAGTATGACTGACCATTTGAGTATGTTTTGGCTATGTAAGTGATGTGGTGCAAAGCTGCCTAAGTGTGAATGATGGGCTGCTTACTTGTAAATTCTGTTTTGGCCACATAAAGTTGTTAAAATAAAGGGAATGTAATTCCTATGTGTAATGGACATATATGGGATAGCCTTGGAGGGCTTTCCCCTTGTGAATGAAGTGTTTGCATGGTTTGGAAAAATTGTATGGGCAAAATGGTCCAAAAGTTGCCAGAATTTTGACTTTGGACCTAAAGTTTAATATCTCCCTGTGTAGAATGAATCTTGGTATGAAATTTTGACCACACCTAGAGGACATCTAGAGGGTTAACTGGGATTTGGAATTTCTGGATTTAGAGCCCTGTAGCCAAAGATATGATGTTGCAAATTTGGCTGAGTTACTGTTCATTTGGTCAGAATTTTGTAACCAACTTCAAAAATCCATAACTTGGTCCATAGGTGGGCTATTGATGTAAAACAAAATTCCTTGGTTTGCTCTAAGTCTCTACTTGATAATGGAGCAAATAAAATAGGGGGTATGTGGCTAGAATGATACAGTTTATTAGTGGAAGTTACAGGTGCAGTAGCTGGTCACTAGAACTTAACAAGATTGCCTAATGTGTGGAAGCCAAAACTAAGACTTGTGCTAGTGTTTTCCTTCTTTGCTGCCATGGTGTGCATGAAATGTGAATATGTGTGTGATGGTTGGACCAATATGCATGTGTTTACATAGTGCCCAAGAGGGCCACTTGGGTATGCACACTAAGGGTAGTGTTCTGATGGCCTACAGAACATTACCAATCCTGGGAGTCTAAATGCACAATTTTGGCACCATAACTGGACTACCCCGAAGTGGGTAACAGAAGTTGGTATCAGAGCATGGTTTATACATGTACATAGCATATAGTTGCATTGCATGCATCTACATATATGAACTCAGTTTGGTCAGCTGCTAGTGTCAAGTACCATTGAAATACCTATGATCTTTATATGTGCTCTATGATGGATCATCAATGCAGGAAGTAAACATGGTTGCGACAAGGAGAGGGGAACCACCCTGAAGGCCTCCTACTAATTCTGGGCAACAAAGAAATGAACAGAATATAGGGAATTAGGGGCAACAGGCGGTACCAAACCCTGAAGTGCCTTAGGTTTGGTTAGAGCTTCAGAGGAACTTAGCTCTAATCAATGAAAATTTAATGAGGCTGATTCAAGGACAACAGCAGGGAGTCCAAGTAGCTCCGGCAGAACCAGTTCAAGATGCACAGCAGCAATCAGAAGAGGATACTAGGAACACATCTGAATATGTTCCTTCTGGAAGCTTGAAAGACATAAATGATGAAACTGTTGAGGAGGAAGATGAAGATAGGAGAAATCCAAGGGGAAGAAGACTAAGGTCTGAGATTGGTCAGGTATCTAGGACCAATCCCTCAGTCTATGACCATTCCTCCACTAGGAATGAGATTGAGGATGGCCATGAGAGAAGATCTAGGAGAAGGCAGAGAGATCATAGAGATCATAGAGAACATCACCATACAGAGGACTCTCACAGATCCAGGAGACATAGATCAGAGGATCTAGAAGGCCTAGATGAGGTCAGACTGTTGGAGAGGTTCCAAGGCCTAAGACCTCCACAGTTTGATGGAAGAGCTGGGCCAGAGAGAGCTGAGGAGTGGTTAATCTTCATTGAAAAAATGTTTGAGAGGATGCCACTCAGCTCCACCAAGAGAGTGTCACTGGCTACCTACAATCTGGTAGGCAGTGTAGAGATATGGTGGAGGAGCACCAGAGATAGGTATGCTTTCCAGAAAGGGAGAAGGCCAGGAAGAGATATTGAGATGAGCTGGCTAGAGTTCACACAGCTATTCCAGGAGCAGTACATCAGTGATGCCATCAAGGATATGAAGCAAGCTGAATTTGATGCTCTAAGGCAGGACAACCTCAGTGTCCTAGAGTATGAGCACAAATTCAATCAGTTGGTGAGGTATGCTCCTCAGTATCATGGACTAGAGGAATTGAAGGCCAAAAGATTTGTCAGAGGCCTAAAGTCAGACATTAGAAAGGCTGTTAGACCTTTTGGAGCAGTTACATACTATGAAGTAGTGCAGAAAGCTCTATTAGTAGAGTAAGAGGAGTATGAGACTAAGTACTTTCCCAGTGGACCAGGGGAAAGTAGTCAGGTAGGAGGCAAGCAGAAGAAGCCACCACATGGCAAGGGAATTGCCAAGAGTTCCCATTTTGGTGGTGAGGGCAAGGTTAAGGGGAAGTTCCCTGGCCTAAGGTGCCCTAAGTGTAGGAGGTTTCATGGAAAGAAACCTTGCTACTTTGATACCCAAGCGTGTCTAAGATGTGGATCCATGGATCATTGGATCAAAGACTACCCACAGGCTCAAAAGAGGCCAGAAGACCAAGGTCCAGTAAGACCTATTGGGGCAGGACCTAGAGGAGGAGCACCAAGGGAGGGACAGCAGAGGCCAGTTCCTCCAGTGCCTCGGCCTTCAGTGCAAAGAGCTGGCAGAGTCTTCCAAGTGGAGAGGCCAGAGACATCAGAGCAGGGAGGAGCACTAAGAGGTAACATTTACCTTAATGGTATGCCTGTTAGTGTTCTGTTTGATACTGGTGCATCTGTGTCTATAGTGGCTAGGAAATTTGTTAATGCCATGAAATTGCCTACTGAAATCATGCCTAGGATATCCTTAGTGAAAACAGCAGGTAGTCAATGTCTTTTCACTAATGACCTAGCTAAGGATTGTGAGCTAGTAGTAGGAAAGACTAAGGTTATGACTAATCTGCTAGTGTTGGACATTCCTAAGTATGATTTAGTGCTGGGTATGAATTGGCTTGCTATGCATAACATAAGAATTGATTGTGCTAAGAGGGAAATCACATTGCCTGATGGTGAAGTGCATGCATTAGTGAATTCTAAGGAATTAGTGTATGAAATGCATGGCATGGAGCTAGAGGTATTAGATGAGATACCTGTGATTTCTGAGCATGATTACTGTTATGCATTGAATGAATTGCACTGTGATAAGGAAGTGGACAGAATACCTATAGTGAGAGACTTTCCACAAGTCTTTCCTAAAGACCTGCCAGGTATTCCTCCACAAAGGGAGATTGAATTTGAAATCAAGCTGCAACCAGAAGCTAGTCCAATATCCATACCTCCTTATAGAATGCCAATCACAGAGATGAATGAGCTCAAGAAACAACTTGATGAACTTCTTGAAAAAGGGTTCATAAGGCCAAGTGTTTCACCATGGGGAGCTCCTGTTCTCTTTGTGAAAAAGAAGGATGGATCTTTGAGACTATGCATTGACTACAGGAAGCTTAATGCAGTGACTATCAAGAACAAGTATCCACTCCCTAGGATTGAGGATCTATTTGATCAACTCAAGGGAGCTAAGATCTTCTCCAAGATAGATTTGAGATCTGGATACTTCCAATTGAGAGTAAAGGAAGAAGATATTCCTAAGATTGCATTCAGGACCAGATATGGGCATTATGAGTACACAGTCATGCCATTTGGTTTGACTAATGCCCCAGCTACTTTCATGGACTTGATGAACAGGGTGTTCAGACCACATCTGGACAAATTTGTGGTTGTGTTCATTAATGACATCCTAGTGTATTCCAAGGATGAAAATGAACATGAACATCATCTGAAGATTGTCTTAAAGACTCTGTTGCAGCATCAGCTTTATGCTAAGTTATCCAAGTGTGAATTCTGGATAAAGGAGGTGTCTTTCTTAGGACACATCATAGATGCAGAAGGCCTTAAGGTAGACCCTGAAAAGTTCAAGGCAGTGCAAGAGTGGGGAAGACCAAAGACTGTGAAGGAAATTAGAAGTTTCCTAGGATTAGCTGGATACTACAGGAGATTTGTGTCAGTCTTTTCCATGATTGCCTCAGTTCTTACTCATCTGACCAAGAAGGGTCAATGATTTGAGTGGACTAAGAAGTGTGAAAATAGTTTCCAGGAGCTCAAGCAGAGGTTGACTGAAGCTCCAGTATTGATTCTTCCTGATCCAAGTAAGCCCTACATCATATATACAGATGCATCTAGATCTGGGTTAGGTTGTGTGCTTATGCAAGACAGAAATGTTATGGCTTATGGGTCAAGGCAGTTAAGACCCCATGAGCAAAATTATCCTACCCATGACCTAGAACTGGCAGCAGTGATTTTTGCTCTGAAGCAATGGAGACATTACTTGATGGCTAGTTCCTTTGTGATCTACACTGACCATAAGAGCCTAAAGTACTTGTTCACTCAGAAAGAGTTGAACATGAGCCAAAGGAGATGGTTAGAGTACATCAAGGACTATGATTGCAGTATATAGTACACAAAGGGCAAAGGCAATCTAGTAGCAGATGCCTTGAGCAGGAAGTGCACAAGACTTTTGAAGGGAGGATCCATAGTTAATCATGATGAGCAAAATAGTCTGCTATGCCTATGGCATAAATGGCATAAGTGAGAGGAAGTGGGGCAACATAACCATGGACTTTTTTACTAGGTTGCCTATGACCAAATTAAGGCATGATACAATATGGGTCATTGTGGATAGGCTAACCAAATGTGCCCACTTCTTACTTATGAAACTCACAGACTCCTTGGAAAGGTTAGCTCAGATCTATGTCCAGGAGATAGTGAGACTACAGGGAGTGCTAGACTCCGTTGTATCTGATAGAGATCCAAGATTTATAGCTCGGTTTTGGAGTGCTTTTCATAAAGCACTAGGAACCAAAATCTACCTGAGTACTGCTTATCATCCTTAGATAGATGGGCAATCTGAAAGGGTGATACAGATATTGGAAGACATGCTTAGGAGCTGTGTGTTGGATTTCAAAGGTGAATGGGACCAACACTTGCCATTGGTGGAATTCTCATATAACAATAGTTACCAAAGCACCATTGGCATGGCACCTTATGAAGCATTATATGGAAGAAGGTGCATGACACCCCACTGTTGGGTGGAAGCCTCAGACAGGCTAGAGTTGGGTCCCGAAATTATTGAAGAGACTACTGCCAAAATCAAGAAGATTCAAGAGAGATTAAAGGCAGCCAATGAAAGGACCACAGCCTATGTCAACAAAAGAAGGAGAGACTTGGAATTTGAGGTTGGTGACAATGTTTGGCTGAAAGTTGCACCAACCAAAGGCACTGTCAGATTTGGCAAAAGAACCAAGTTAGCTCCAAGATACATCGGTCCTTATGAGATCTTGGATAGAGTTGGCAAGGTAGCATACAGGTTAGCTCTACCGCCAAGCATGTCAAGTGTTCATAATGTTTTTCACATCAGTATGCTTAAGAAGTGTCTATTGGACACAAAGCATGCTATTGTAGTGGAAGACATACAGTTGGAACCTAACTTGACATATGAAGAGAAACCTATAGCTATCTTAGCCAAGGATACCAGAAGGTTAAGAAACAAACATATTCCCATGGTTAAAGTTCAGTGGTCACACCACTCTGAAAGAGAAGCAACCTGGGAAACTGAAAAAAGACCTTATGGAAAGGTATCCTGAAGAATACCAGAAGCTAAAGGCTATTTTGGAGGACCAAAATTTTTAAGGGGGGGAGGATTGTTACCACCTCATAAAATGGGAGAATTACAAGTGTGTCATAATGGCTAAAAACCATTATATTGTGTAATTCTCACCATAGTGTTTGAAGTGTGGGGGTAAAAGGCATGATCAACACCTCCTTAAAAGTGTTCCAAGTTGGTAACTTGGCCCCCAAGAAAAGCCTTAAGGATTGCTTGTTTGTTAATCAACGTATGGGCTTTCTTTGTAAGGTTTTGGAAATTCGGGTACTCAATTGCAAAACTCTCAAGAAAGAGACTTGGAGAGTTATGGGAAGGATATAAATGGTATGAAAGTGCTATTGGAGGACTAAATTACTCATGGAAGACAAGTTTGAACAAAGGAAACACTAAAGGCGCTAACGACCTAAATGTCCTAGTGTAAACCTTAAGGTGTTCAAGCTTTTGACTTAAGTCTCAGGGTGAAATTTTGGAGTTATCCCACCATAGGGGAGGCAGGCATGACTTGATAATTAGTCAAAAATTTTGGGCACATGTGTACCAATGATTTTAAGACAAAGAAACCATAATTAGTGAGAAGGAAAATGACATAAAGCATGGTTAAACTTGTTAAGTGTGTTTTGGTGCCCTTAAGCTCATTTAAGGCCATTTAAGTGTCCAAATCACTTATCCCTCTCTCATTTTTGTACTCCCCCAGCCCAAGAACAGATCCATACTTCCTCCATAGCCACCACACCTTCAAACTTGCAATTGATTGAAATTGAAGGCAAAAGGAAGCAATTGGAAGCAAACTAGAGCTATTTCTTGCATACTTCAAGGATTAAGCTTCAAATTCGGCCTACTCACTTTGGTAAGGGTTCTCTTGCTCTCATGGGTTGTTTTCTTTATTTTCAAACATCCATCGAGCTATGGCTAAGCTTGGAAGAGAGCCATGAGCTTGATGAACCAAGCTTATTGAGAAGAGTGCACTTATTGAAGGTTTTGTGACCTATTGTCAAGTGCACAAAGATGGCAGTGAAATGAGGGTTTCTAGAGCCCAAAGTTAGTACTAAATACTGTTAAAATCCTCCTAAGACCAAGCATTAGCTTGAGGAGGGCGGCCATAGTGATTTGGTTATGTTTATTATGTGGTTTATGGACTAACCTATGGTATATGTTGCTCCCACATATCATGTGTTTGTTGTTTGTGTTTGGCTGCTGCATTTGGTTGCTATATCTTGTATATATGCATTGTGGTTGTTTTTTTTTTAGGGTCTTTGGATGCAGGTTTTAATGAGGATCACATTACCTTAAGAAACCAAGTGTTACCCTTACTAAGTTTCTCAATGACACTTACTCCCCTCAATTCTGTCATTTCAGGTCCAGAAGAAAGATCACCTTCAAACTAACCTTTTGGCTTTGATTTTTGATTTGAAATTTCAGGTACAAAAACTTCCATATGCCAATTTATGATCTGGAAATTTTGGTGATTTTAGGAGCACATTTGGTATTTTTAATGGTGGTACTTGATAGCCGAAGGACTATCGCCTCTCCTAGAACGTACCTCCTATCAAAAGCATGCTCGGGAAGCCTGGCACCATCCGAGAGAGGCACTAGTACTGACCTCGGACTAGGCGAAGTCCAGTGCCTCGAACTCGAGATCTAGCCTAGTACCCTAGAGAGCTCCAAAAGGTGCAGACAGCCCCCTCGGAGGATTAAACGGACAGCCTTCGGGGTAGAAATCAGCTACCGCAAGCAAGAGAGGATTTCCCGAGGGCGGAAACTGCGAGCTAGGCAGCGCCCCGAACTGCGAGCATAACTCCCGAAGAAGGGTGTTCGTCCCAGAGAACGACCTCGCCCAAAGGACATCGGGAGTACGGCAGGAGCATTTAAGGAGCCTCTGACACATCACCCACAGACGCACCATGTCACCTCAAACGGCGCTCTGACACGCCGACGCCGCCCAGGTCTTGTCACAACCTGTCTCGGACCAAGGCTCGAGGGAGCCTACAAACAGCTACTTGTCCCCTGTGTCCAAAGGTACACAGCAGATCTGACCGAACACGTGTCATGATCTGAACGGGCCAGACACTTCTATAAATACCAAAGAGCAGCCCCTTGCAAACGGTTGGTCAGTCAGTTGAGAGGATACGAGCAGGCAAGGCCACTAAACCCCTGAGTGCTCTCTCTCCTTCACCTCTCAATGAACTAACTTGGGTGTCGGAGGCTCCTCCCTGGAAAAACATCCCGGGGACCTCCTAACCTTTCCTTTTGGGCTTTTCAGGCACCACTCCCTGGGAAACCTCAACTTCGGGCGTTCTCCTCCTCAGGAAGTCCCTCCAGACACCACCATGTCCTCCAGCGAAGACGTCTCCGGACATCATTTGGCGCCGTCTGTGGGAACCCACCCTCAGGTCGTCGTCATTGAGACTCGGCGTTCTAAGGACAAAGGACTCCCGAAGTCCCCGTCCGCGCCTGAAGTCCAACCGGCTGCTGAGCAAGCTTTTCCAGGGACTTCCACGCCCGAGGAAGAACGTCCCCTGGTCATAACCATGAGCTTCCTCCGTGACTTCCAACGCTCTGTTGTGGCTGAGATGACACAACAGATAGACAGAAGATGGCCACAACAAGCTCAAACCCAAAGGTCTCCTTCACCGGTACGCCCTCGGGAAAAGAGCCCCAAAGCAGTCCGCCGCAGTTCGGGGAGTGAAGACCCACGTGAGGAGTCTTCAACAGAAAATATGCCCCTCGGGGCACACCCTCCAGGGCAAACGGGGCCCAACCAACCCAAAAGTCGACGCTGAAGGAGCCCTTTGCCCGAGATGAGGTCTCCCTCTCCCCGACGACGAAGCCATTCTCCGAAGAGGCGTCATCAATCTCCTCCACCCGAGGTGGAACCTAGCGCCGCCGCCCTCATGGAGAAAATATTAGCAAGGCTGGACCAAGTCGAGAGGCAGGTGGCTCGCAAGCCAGTTTGGGCCAGACTGTCTGAGTCTTTTTGTGGGGATCAGTCTCCTTTCACCCGAGTTGTGGTCGAGGCAGCTATGCCAGGCGACTTCAGGGTACCTCGGCTAGAGACGTACGATGGTCGGACCGACCCACAGGCCCACCTGACGAAGTACAGACGCAGCATGATGATGCACGGTGCGGACGATGCCACCTTGTGCAAGTGCTTCGAGGTCACCCTCTCTGCGCCGGCAACCGCGTGGTACAACTCCTTGGCCCCAGGAATCATCGGGAAATTCCAGGAGTTATCAACAGCCTTCACCCAACAGTTCATCGGGAGTCGCCCAACGGCGAAGATGCCCGTTCAAATGTTCGACATAGCGCAAAGAAGCGGAGAAACTATACGCGACTATGTCGAGAGGTTCAATATGATAGCCAAATGCTATCGCCTCTATCTGGCCGAACTCCCTGCCACAGTCATGGCCAGAAGAAGCTGGCGCTACCCGAGAAAAGGTGTGATCAGGCACCTCGGGAGATAGCCGAAGAGCTCTGAGCCCGGCACGCCAGGACACTACTCGCCCCCCCGAGGGTCGTGAACAGATCGCCTTCGGAAAAGTGGCACCAAACATAGCGAGCCGAACACGATATCCCCGAAGGCGGAACTCCCTGAAGCTGGGAACCCCCGAACTGAGGGCTTGTTTCCCGAAGAGGCTCTGTCCGTACCAAAGGACGACCTCACCCAGGGACCTCGGGAGTAGGGTAGGGGTATTTATGGAAGCATTTAAGGAAGCCTCTGACACATCCATTCACTGATGCCACAAGCCGCCTCAAAAGGCGCTCTGCCACGCTGACGCCATCAAAATCACATCATGGCCCGTCTCAGCACATGGCTCAAGGTAACCAACTATCTGTCTCCTACGCCCAGAAAGTCAGGAACGTCCGACCGAACACGTGTCACGATCTGAACGGGCTAGGCACTCCTATAAATACCAGGAGTTAATACCAGACAAAAGGTGGGTTGGCTGGCAAAATACGGCTCCCATTACCAGGCAAAACTCCTCAGCCCTTTGTGCTATTTTCTCTGCCTTTCTCTCAGCCACCACTGACTTGGGCGTCGGAGGCTCCCCCCCGGAAAAACACTCTGGGGGCCTCCTAACCGTTTTGTTTCTGAGCTTCAGGCACTCTCCTTTGGGCTGTCCAGTCCACCAGGCGTTCTTCCTCCCAGAAGTCCCTCCACCAGTCACTATGACTATAAACGATGAGGCCCCTGGCCATCATTTGGTGCCATCTGTGGGAAACCGCTCTGAGATCGCCGTCGTTGAGACTCGGCGTTCTAAGGACAAGGGATTCCCGATGTTACCACCTCATAAAATGGGAGAATTACAAGTGTGTCATAATGGCTAAAAACCATTATATTGTGTAATTCTCACCATAGTGTTTAAAGTGTGGGGGGTAAAAGGCATGATCAACACCTCCTTAAAAGTGTTCCAAGTTGGTAACTTGGCCCCCAAGAAAAGCCTTAAGGATTGCTTGTTTTTCAAGCAACCTATGGACTTTTTTGTAAGGTTTTGGAAATTCGGGTACTCAATTGCAAAACTCTCACAAAAGAGATTTGGAGAGTTATGGGAAGGATATGAATGGTATGAAAGTGCTATTGGAGGACCAAATTGCTTATGGAAGAGAACTAAGGACAAAGAAAACACAAAAAGGCATAAAGGACCTAAGTGTTCTAATGTAGGCCTTAAGATGTGTATGTCTATGACTTAAGTCAAATGGAAGTTTTGTGGGGTTATCCCACATAAGGAGGGCTGCTAAAGGAAGATAAGGATGGTCAAATGTGGGCCAAGAGATTAAGACTAAGAAACCATAGTCTTGTAGCAAGGAAAATGACATAAGACAAGGTTAAGACTACTTAAGTGTGTTTAGTGTACTTTTGACTATTTAAGTAGTCAAGACCACCTTTGCTTCTCTAAATTTCGGCCTCCACCAGCAAAAAGAAAGCCAGCCCTCTCCTCCACACTTCCTCCATAGCCACCATACCTTCAAACTCAAAACTACTTGCAATTGAAGTCAAGGAAGCACAATTGGAAGCTATTTGGTGCTATTGCTTGAGTGCACCTAGGATCAAGCTCCAATTTCAGCATACCCATCAAGGTAAGGGTTCTCTTGCTCTCATGGGTTGTTTTCTGTATTTTCAAACATCCATGGAGCTAGGGCTAAGCTTGGAAGAGAGCCATGAGCTTGATGAACCAAGCTTAGTGAGGGGAGTGCACTTATTGAAGGTTTTGTGACCTAGTGTGAAGTGCACAGTGATGGCAGCGAATTTCTGGGTTTCTAGAGCCCAAAAGTTAGTACTAACTAGTGTTAAAATCCTCCTAAGACCAAGAATTAGCTTGAGGAGGGCTGCCATAGTGATTTGGTTATGTTTATTATGTGTTTTATGGACTAACCTATGGTATATGTTGCTGCCACATTTCATGTGTTTGTTGTTTGTGTTTGGCTGCTGCATTTGGTTGCTATATCTTGTATATATGCATTGTGGTTTTTGTGTTTTAGTGTCTTTGGATGCAGGTTTTAATGATGGTTACATTTCCTATTGAATCCAAGTGCTACCCTTACTAAGTTTCTCAATGAAACTTACTCCCCTCAATTCTGTCATTTCAGGTCCAGCTGAAAGATCACCTTCAAACTAACCTTTTTGGTTTGAGTTTTGATCTGAAATTTCAGGTACATGAACGTCCATATGTCTAGTTATGATCTGGAAAGTTTGGTGATTTTAGGAGCACATTTGGTATTTTTAATGGTGGTACTTATTGTGTTGTGCAGCAGCTGTCCAGCATCCTGTTTTTGGAGTCCATTGTGTCTCAGGACCTCCTGTAACCTAGGGTGCGTATTTAGCTGAGTTAAGACCATATTGTAGTGCATGTATGCATGTACATGTAGTGTATGTAAGATGAGACAAGTATGTGAACATTTGAGTAATGTTTTGGCTATGTAAGTGATGTGGTGCAAAGCTGCCTAAGTGTGAATGATAGGCTGCTTACTTGTAAATTCTGTTTTGGCCACATAAAGTTGTTAGAAGCAAGAGAATGTAATTAATATGTGTAATGGACATATATGGGATAGCCTTGGAGGGCTTTCCCCTTGTGAATGAAGTGTTTGCATGGTTTGGAAAAATTGTATGGGCAAAATGGTCCAAAAGTTGCCAGAATTTTGACTCTGGACCTAAAGTTTAATATCTCCCTGTGTAGAATGAATCTTGGTATGAAATTTTGACCACACCTAGAGGAAATCTAGAGGGTTAACTGGGATTTGGAATTTCTGGATTTAGAGCCTTGTAGCCAAAGATATGACGTTGCAAAATTGGCTGAGTTACTGTTCATTTGGTCAGAATTTTGTAACCAACTTCAAAAATCCATAACTTGGTCCATAGGTGGGCTATTGATGTAAAAAAAAATTCCTTGGTTTGCTCTAAGTCTCTACTTGATAATGGAGCAAATAAAATAGGGGGTATGAGGCTAGAATGATACAGTTTATTAGTGGAAGTTACAGGTGCAGTAGCTGGCCACTAGAACTTAACAAGATTGCCTAATGTGTGGAAGCCAAAACTAAGACTTGTGCTAGTGTTTTCCTTCTTTGCTGCCATGGTGTGCATGAAATGTGAATATGTGTGTGATGGTTGGACCAATATGCATGTATTTACATAGTGCCCAAGAGGGCCACTTGGGTATGCACACTAAGGGTAGTGTTCTGATGGCCTACAGAACATTACCAATCCTGGGAGTCTAAATGCACAGTTTTGGCACCATAACTGGACTACCCCGGAGTGGGTAACAGAAGTTGGTATCAGAGCATGGTTTATACATGTACATTGCATATAGTTGGCATTGCATGCATCTACATATATGAACTCAGTTTGGTCAGCTGCTAGTGTCAAGTACCATTGAAATACCTATGATCTTTATATGTGCTCTATGATGGATCATCAATGCAGGAAGTAAACATGGTTGCCACAAGGAGAGGGGATCCACCCCGAAGGCCTCCTACTGATTCTGGGCAACAAAGAAATGAACAGAATAGAGGGAATCAGGGGCAACAGGGGGTAGCAAACCCTGAAGTGCCTCAGGTTTGGTTAGAGCTTCAGAGGAACTTAGCTCTAATCAATGAAAACTTAATGAGGCTGATTCAAGGACAACAGCAGGGAGTCCAAGTAGCTCCAGTAGAACCAGTTCGTGATGCACAGCTACAACCAGAAGAGGATACTAGGAACACATCTGAATATGTTCCTTCTGGAAGCTTAGAAGACACAAATGATGAGACCATTGAGGTGGAAGATGAGGATAGGAAAAATACAAGAGGCAGGAGAGTAATATCTGAGATTGGTCAGGTGTCCAGGACCAATCCCTCAGTCTACAACCATTCCTGCACTAGGAATGAGATTGAGGAAGGCCATGAGAAAAGATCCAGGAGAAGGCGGAGAGATCATAGAGAGAATCACCATATAGAGGAATCTCATAGATCCAGGAGACGTAGATCAGAGGATCTAGAGGGCCTAGATGAGGTCAGATTGTTGGAGAGGTTCCAAGGCCTAAGACCTCCACAGTTTGATGGAAGAGCTGGGCCAGAGAGAGCTGAGGAGTGGTTAATCTTCATAGAAAAGATGTTTGAGAGGATGCCACTCAGCTCCACCAAGAAGGTGTCACTGGCTACTTACAACTTGGTAGGCAGTGCAGAGATGTGGTGGAGAAACACCAGAGACAGGTATGCTTTCCAGAAGGGCAGAAGGCCAGGAAGAGATATTGAGATGAGCTAGCCAGAGTTCACACAGCTGTTCCAGGAACAGTACATCAGTGATGCCATCAAGGATATGAAGCAAGCTGAATTTGATGCTCTAAGGCAGGACAACCTCAGTGTCCTAGAGTATGAGCACAAATTCAATCAGTTGGTGAGGTATGCTCCTCAGTATCATGGACTGGAGGAATTGAAGGCCAAAAGATTTGTCAGAGGCCTAAAGTCAGACATCAGAAAGGCTGTTAGACCTTTTGGAGCAGTTACATACTATGAAGCAGTGCAGAAAGCTCTATTAGTAGAGCAAGAGGAGTATGAGACTAAGTACTTTCCCAGTGGACCGGGGGAAAGTAGTCAAGCAGGAGGCAAGCAAAAGAAGCCGCCACATGGCAAGGGAATTGCCAAGAGTTCCCATTTTGGTGGTGAGGGCAAGGTTAAGGGGAAGTTCCCTGGCCTAAGGTGCCCTAAGTGTAGGAGGTTTCATGGAAAGAAACCTTGCTATTTTGACACCCAAGCGTGTCTAAGATGTGGATCCATGGATCATTGGATCAAAGACTGCCCACAGGCTCAAAGGAGGCCAGAAGACCAAGGTCCAATAAGACCTATTGGGGCAGGACCTAGAGGAGGAGCACCAAGGGAGGGACAGCAGAGGCCAGTTCCTTCAGTGCCTCGGCCTCCAATGCAGAGAGCTGGCAGAGTCTTCCAAGTGGAGAGGCTACAGACATCAGAGCAGGGAGGAGCACTAAGAGGTAACATTTACCTTAATGGTATGCCTGTTAGTGTTTTGTTTGATACTGGTGCATCTGTGTCTATAGTGTCTAGGAAATTTGTTAATGCCATGAAATTGCCTACTGAAATCATGCCTAGGATATCCTTAGTGAAAACAGCTCTTGGTAGTCAAGTGTCTTTTCACTAATGATCTAGCTATGGATTGTGGGCTAGTAGTAGGAAAGACTAAGGTTATGGACTAATCTGCTAGTGTTGGACATGCCTAAGTATGCTTTAGTGCTGGGTATGAATTGGCTTCATCTATGCATAACATAAGAATTGATCTGTGATAAAAGGGAAATCACACTCCCTGATGGTGAAGTGCATGCATTAGTGAATTCTAAGGAATTAGTGTATGAAAGGCGGGCATGGAGCTAGAGCTTAAGGTACTAGGTGAGATAACTGTGATTTCTGAGCATGATTACTGTTAATGGCATTGAATGAATTGCACTGTGATAAGGAAATGGATAGAATACCTATAGTGAGAGACTTTCCACTTGGATTTCTCCTAAAGACTTGCTAGGTATTCCCCCTCAATAAATTCATCATTTATGTCTTTCAAACTTCCAGAAGGATCATATTCAGAAGTGTTCCTAGTATCCTCTTCTAGTTGCTACTGTGCATCTTGAACTGGTTCTGCCGGAGCTACTTGGACTCCCTGCTGTTGTGCTTGAATCAACCTCATTAAGTTCTCATTGATTAGAGCTAAGTTCTTCTGAAGCTCTAACCAAACCTAAGGCACTTCAGGGTTTGGTACCCCTTGTTGCCCCTGATTCCTTCTATTCTATCCATTTCTTTGTTGCCCAAAATCAGTAGGATTGTGGATCGGGGTGGTTCCCCTCTCCTTTTGGCAACCATGTTTACTCTCTGCATTGATGATCCATCTGGATAGAGCACATATAAAGATCATAGGCATTTCAATGGTACTTGGCACTAGCAGTTAGGACCAAACTAAGTTCATATATGTAGATGCATGCAGTGCATGCCATATGCTATGTACATGTATACTACCATGCTCTGATACCAACTTCTGTCACCCAGTCCGTGATAGAACAGTTTGGTGTTCAAACCTGTGCATCCAAACTCCCAAGATTTGTAATATTGTGTAGGCCATCAGAACCATACCCTTAGTGTGCATTCCCAGGATGAAAATCTTGGGCACTACGTAAACATCATGCTAAAGATTGGTCCAATCATAACACACATATTGGAACATCCGCTTTAAACCATGGAAGCTTTATCCAAGTGTGAATTCACTAGCACAAGTCTTAGTTTTGGCTTCCACACATTAGGCAATCTTGTTAAGTTCTAGTGGCCAGCTACTGCACCTGTAACTTCCACTAATAAACTGTATCATTAGAGCCACATGGCCCCCTGTTTTCTTTGCTCCATTATCAAGCAGAGACTTAGAGCAAACCAAGGAATTTTTTTTACATCAATTTCCCACCTATGGACCAAGTTATGGATTTTTGAATTTGGTTACAAAATTCTGACCAAATGAACAGTAACTCAGCCAACTTTGCAACATCATATCTTTGGCTACAGGGATCTAACTCCAGAAATTCAAAATCCCAGTTAACTCTCTAGATGTCCTCTAGTTTTGGTCAAAATTTCATACCAAAATTCATTCTACACAGGGAGATATTAAACTTTATGTCCAGAGTCGAAATTCTGGCAACTTTTGGACCGTTTTGCCCATACAATATTTCCAAACCATGCAAACACTTCATTCACAAGGGGAAAGCCCTCCAAGGCTATACCATATATCTCCATTACACATAGGAATTAAATTCCCTCTCTTTTAACGACTTTATGTGGCCAAAACAGAATTTACAAGTAAGCAGCCCATCATTCACACTTAGGCAGCTTTGCACCACATCACTTACATAGCCAAAACATTACTCAAATGTTCAGATACTTGTCTCATTTTATGTACACTACATGTACATGCGTACATGCACTACAAAATGGTCTTAACTGAGATAAATACACACCCTAGGTTACAGGAGGTCCTGAGACACAATGGACTCTAAAAACAGGATGCTGGATAGCTGCTGCACAACACAATAAGTACCACCATTAAAAATACCAAATGTGCTCCTAAAATCACCAAAACTTTCAGATCACAACTAGACATATGGAAGTTCATGTACCTGAAATTTCAGATCAAAACTCAAACCACAAAGGTTAGTTTGAAGGTGATCTTTCCGCTGGACCTGAAATGATGAATTTAGGGGAGTAAGTTTCATTGAGAAACTTAGTAAGGGTAGCACTTGGATTCAATAGGCAATGTGACCATCATTAAAACATGCATCCAAAGACACTAAAACACAAAAATCACAATGCATATATACAAGATATAGCAACCAAATGCAGCAGCCAAACATAAACAACAAACACATGAAATGTGGCAGCAACATATACCATAGATTAGTCCATAAAACACATAATAAACATAACCAAATCACCATGGCAGCCCTCCTCAAGCTAATGCTTGGTCTTAGGAGGATTTTAACACTAGTTAGTACTAACTTTTGGGCTCTAGAAACCCAGAAATTCGCTGCCATTACTGTGCACTTCACACTAGGTCACAAAACCTTCAATAAGTGGACTCCCCTCACTAAGCTTGGTTCATCAAGCACATGGCTCTCTTCCAAGCTAAGCCCTAGATCCATGGATGTTTGAAAATTTCAGAAAACAACCCATGGGAGCAAGAGAACTCTTACCTTGATGGGTATGCTGAAATTGGAGCTTGATCCTAGGTGCACTCAAGCAATAACACCAAATAGCTTCCAATTGTGCTTCTTTGACTTCAATTGTAAGTAGTTTTGAGTTTGAAGGTATGGTGGCTATGGAGGAAGTGTGGAGGAGAGGGCTGGCTTTCTTTTTTCTGGTGGAGGCCGAAATTAGAGAAGCAAAGGTGGTCTTGACTACTTAAATAGTCAAAAGTACACTAAACACACTTAAGTAGTCTTAACCTTGTCTTATGTCATTTTCCTTTCCCTGCGTTCTTCTATGGTTAGAACCTTAGTTCGAGTTAGACCTTCTCTGGAACAGAGAAGTTTAGCATCGTTCACCAATTCCGTATCTTATCCTTTACCCCCCAAGCCCAGGGGAAAAATCCTTATGCCCCTCTCCATTTTGAATCCCCCTCGATGAGTCCTTTTCTTTCTTCCTTCTCCCCCCTTTCTATCTCCTAGAACTTAACTTTCATCCTTAACTCAAACTTGAAAAATTCCTTCCCCCCACAAGAATTTCCTTCAAGAATTACTAAGTTTCCTTTATGCCTTCTTTGTTTTAAGCTTTTTTCTTCTTAGGCTTGTTCTGTCCATAAGCAATTTGAGTCCTTTCCAAAGTGAGCTCTTTCTACCATATTTTCATTTGGTCATCCCTTCCCCTTTTCCTTCTCCATTCCAATTCTCTTTTGAATCGAGAGTTTCCCTCCCCTGATTAACCGGTTTTCCAAAACTC
Source organism: Aquilaria sinensis (assembly GCA_005392925.1). Taxonomy (NCBI): domain Eukaryota; kingdom Viridiplantae; phylum Streptophyta; class Magnoliopsida; order Malvales; family Thymelaeaceae; genus Aquilaria; species Aquilaria sinensis. The sequence goes on along the minus strand of SMDT01001469.1, from coordinate 15,570 downwards.
TTAGCTTTTCGAAGTCCCCTCCTTCTGCTTTCCAAACAAGCATCCTTAAAGCTTTTCTTATGGGCCAAGTTCTCAAACTTCCCCTTTTTTTGAATCGAGGTAAGTTGATCATGCCTTTCCCCCCTTTCACCCCCCTTACTTCTTTCAAGCTTGGGTTTTTTTTCTGGGAATGAAGTTTTGGTTTTTTGTGCCATTATATTTCACTTGGAACTTATATAGATTTGGTGAGCTGGTTGAACAATATCTGGACTGATTCTATGCTTGTTACTTCGATGTTGGGGTACTCCAATTATGTTGCCAAGTACATTGAATGCCACTGGAGCTTGAGTTTGCTTGAAAAATTTGAGTGGTCATGAGAACATGGCATGAGATAAAGGTATATGAGTGTCATTAAGGTGATACTCAGAGTGATTCATGGGATATGTATTGATGTTACAAGACATCATAGATTACCTTGTCATGTGAGTAACATACTTGTGATACTTTGCAACATGTTGCTCATGTGTATGAGTGAAATTTGGAGGTCATTCCAAGCATGTTTGATATGTGGAGGAGGTCCATTCATAGCAGCAAAATCGGAGTTTTTCTGGGCATTTTCTCAAGTGTAACGGCCGTCTCGCCACTATGTTCGGTTTGCTTCCCCTATTGCATCACCAAGACCTTAGAAAATGCCTTGGCATTCTTTATGCACACTGATGGCGACGCAAAGAAGGCCAAGACAGCATTTGACACATGGTTTTTAATTTTGGCATAACTTCTTGCATTCGGCTTCCGATTGAGGTAATTCAAGATTCCACGCCAAGCTAAGATTGGTTGTGACTATCACCTCAATTGTTAGTAAAAACATTTCTAATGCCTCCATGTGCTTAGTATTTTTGCTTTAACCCAAAGTGAGGACAAGACTTAAATGCAAACTATCGGTGCAATGATTTACATCAAAGTACACCTAGGACCAAGTGATAGGTTTAGATACATCTTGGTGTACCTAGCTGTGTGAAGCCATGAGGTTGCAACTGTCTGCAAACTTTGCCTCATCTACGTCATACATCATGGATAATCTATGATCCAAATCTCAGAAATGTTCATAATCTCAGCCTCTACACGCTTAAAGAGTCTATGGTTGAAGTCGCTACATGATTGCATCCAGTAAGCTTCATTTTACTACAAGGAGTAAGTGATCAAACCTCGCATAGGCATGAATCGGTCATTAGCATCGTGCCGATGACTAGTTTGAGGACCATTCTTTATGGCCCAGTTAAATGCCTTCCAAACATGAAAGCCACTTCATTACTAGTCAGCTAAGCATTAAGTTTCCATGTGTTCATCATATGGTTATTCCGTAGTAATTTGTCCATTAGGATACACTAAAGTTCCCTTACTAAGAATTCTCGAATTCTTAAATGCCAACTTTTGTTATGCAAAAGACTGAAAATTATAACGAGCGAGCTAATCATTCAGCATTATCTTTTAGCCCTATTTTTGCACACCATCACTTACAGTTGACAAAACCATGCACTCTAAGTTCACATAATGTTAGACTTAGTTGGAGCTACAGTTACAAGTAACATGTACTAACTAGTATCTTCCTTTGGCTAAATATGAGCCCTAAGTTACAGGAGTTGCCTAAGAGACTTTGATGACTCGCAAAACTGGGAGGTTCTACAAGGATGCTGCGTTACGGTTAAGGACCACTCATGTAAAAATACCAATATTTATGCATCATTCTAAAATCCGTCCATAATCTATGTTCTAGAGAGCTCTGAAACTAACCGGATTGCTTCTTGGGTGAGGGCTGTCTAGTAGCGTACTTTTTGAGATCAACGTTACTCTACAAAGTTGACGTGTTGAGATGTTTTCTCTCAATCACAAATGAAATTTTTGTATTCCATTGGGTAACTTTACTTATTTTTGAACACTTAGTTTAAAGGTTTTCACTTGGATCCTCAAGGGTTAATGTTGTACCATGTTTAAAATTCTGCATGCAAATAAACTCCGAAACACAACAAAAGAAATGAATGTATATTGCACAAGATATGTTAATCAACCAAATGCAGCATCCAATACACAACCAACAAACACATGAAATTGTAGCATCAACAATAAACCATAGGTTAGTCCATAAAACACATAATAAACATAACCAAATCACTATGGCAGCCCTCCTCAAGCTAATGCTTGGTCTTAGGAGGATTTTAACACTAGTTAGTACTAACTTTGGGCTCTAGAAACCCTCACTTTACTGCCATCATTGTGCACTTCACACTAGGTCACAAAACCTTCAATAAGTGCACTCCCCTCACTAAGCTTGGTTCATCAAGCTCATGGCTCTCTTCCAAGCTTAGCCCTAGCTCCATGGATGTTTGAAAATTTCAGAAAACAGTCCATGAGAGCAAGAGAACCCTTACCTTGATGGGTATGCTGAAATTGGAGCTTGATCCTAGGTGCACTCAAGCAATAGCACCAAATAGCTTCCAATTGCTTCCTTTTGCCTTCAATTTCAATCAATTGCAAGTTTGAAGGTATGATGGCTATGGAGGAAGTATGGAGGAGAGGGCTGTTTTTTTTTTACTGGTGGAGGCCGAAATTGAGAGAGGGATAAGTGATTTGGCCACTTAAATGGCCTTAAATGAGCTTAAGGGCACCAAAACACACTTAACAAGTCTTAACCTTGCTTTATGTCATTTTCCTTCTCACAAGACCATGGTTTCTTTGTCTTAAACTCATTGGTACACATTTGCCCAACATTATTGACTAATTAGCAAGTCATGGCTGCCTTCCCCATGGTGGGATAACCCCACAATTCCACCATTTGACTTAAGTCAAAGGGACATACACATCTTAAGGCCTACATTAGAACACTTAGGTCCTTTATGCCCTTTTGTGTTTTCTTTGTCCTTAGTTGTCTTCCATAAGCAATTTGGTCCTCCAATAGCACTTTCATACCATTCATATCCTTCCCATAACTCTCCAAGTCTCTTTTGTGAAATCTCTTTCTTGAGAGTTTTGCAATTCAGTACCCGAATTTCCAAAACCTTACAAAAAAGTCCATAGGTTGCTTGACAAACAAGCAATCCTTAAGGCTTTTCTTGGGGGCCAAGTTACCAACTTGGAACACTTTTAAGGAGGTGTTGATCATGCCTTTTACCCCCCACACTTTAATCACTATGGTGAGAATTACACAATATAATGGTTTTTAGCCATTATGACACACTTGTAATTCTCCCATTTTGTGAGGTGGTAACAATCCTCCCCCCCTTAAAAATTTTGGTCCTCCAAAATAGCCTTTAGCTTCAGGTATTCTTCAGGATACCTTTCCATAAGGTCATTTTCAGTTTCCCAGGTTGCTTCTTTTTCAAAGTGGTGTGACCACTGAACTTTAACCATGGGAATATGTTTGTTTCTTAACCTTCTGGTATCCTTGGCTAAGATAGCTATAGGTTTCTCTTCATATGTCAAGTTAGGTTCCAACTGTATGTCTTCCACTACAATAGCATGCTTTGTGTCTAATAGACACTTCTTAAGCATACTGATGTGAAAAACATTATGAACACTTGACATGCTTGGCGGTAGAGCTAACCTGTATGCTACCTTGCCAACTCTATCCAAGATCTCATAAGGACCGATGAATCTTGGAGCTAACTTGGTTCTTTTGCCAAATCTGACAGTGCCTTTGGTTGGTACAACTTTCAGCCAAACATTGTCACCAACCTCAAATTCTAAGTCTCTCCTTCTTTTGTTGACATAGGCTGTGGTTCTTTCATTGGCTGCCTTTAATCTCTCTTGAATCTTCTTAATTTTGGCAGTAGTCTCTACAATAATTTCGGGACCCAACTCTAGCCTGTCTGAGGCTTCCACCCAACAGTGGGGTGTCATGCACCTTCTTCCATATAATGCTTCATAACGTGCCATGCCAATGGTGCTTTGGTAACTATTGTTATATGAGAATTCCACCAATGGCAAGTGTTGGTCCCATTCACCTTTGAAATCCAACACACAGCTCCTGAGCATGTCTTCCAGTATCTGTATCACCCTTTCAGATTGCCCATCTGTCTGAGGATGATAAGCAGTACTCAGGTGGATTTTGGTTCCTAGTGCTTTATGAAAAGCACTCCAAAACCGAGCTGTAAATCTTGGATCTCTATCAGATACAATGGAGTCTGGCACTCCATGTAGTCTCACTATCTCCTGGACATACATCTGAGCTAACTTCTCCAAGGAGTCTGTGAGTTTCATAGGTAAGAAGTGGGCACATTTGGTTAGCCTATCCACAATGACCCAGATTGTATCATGCCTTAATTTGGTCATAGGCAACCCAGTCAAAAAGTCCATGGTTATGTTGCCCCACTTCCTCACTGGTATAGGTAGAGTCTGTAGGGTACCAGCTGGCTTCTGGTGCTCTACCTTTACCCTCTGGCATGTGGCACATTTGGAGACATAAGTAACTATGTCTCTCCTCATGTTTGGCCACCAGAAGTGAGTCTTCAAGTCTTTATACATTTTCTCACTTCCTGGATGGATGTTCAACTTGCTTGTGTGAGCTTCTTCAAGTATTTCATCCCTGAGCTTTGCTCCTTTAGGCACATATATTCGGTCCTTGAAGTACAGTAATCCTTGCTTGTAGGCAAAGGATTGATACAAGGAACCTTTTTCCTCTCCTGAGATCTTTTTCAGATCAGGATATACCTCCTGTGCCTTTCAGGCTTCTTCAATCCATCCAGACTGAATTGTCAATGTGTAAATTTGGGCTTCCTCCCACTTATGCCATTTATGCCATAGGCATAGCAGACTATTTTGCTCATCATGATCAGCTATGGATCCTCCCTTCAAAAGTCCTGTGTACTTCCTGCTCAAGGCATCTGCTACTAGATTGCCTTTGCCCTCTGTGTACTGTATACTGCAGTCATAGTCCTTGATGTACTCTAACCATCTCCTTTGCCTCATGTTCAACTCTTTCTGAGTGAACAAGTACTTTAGGCTCTTATGGTCAGTGTAGATCACAAAGGAACTACCCATCAAGTAATGTCTCCATTACTTTAGAGCAAAAATCACTGCTGCCAGTTCTAGGTCATGGGTAGGATAATTTTGCTCATGGGATCTTAACTGCCTTGACCCATAAGCAATAACATTTCTGTCTTGCATAAGCACACAACCTAACCCAGATCTAGATGCATCTGTATATATGATGTTGGGCTTACTTGGATCAGGAAGAATCAACACTAGAGCTTCAATCAACCTCTGCTTGAGCTCCTGGAAAATCTTTTCACACTTGTCAGTCCACTCAAATCTTTGACCCTTCTTGGTCAGATGAGTAAGAACTGAGGCAATCATGGAAAAGCCTGATACAAATCTCCTGTAGTATCCAGCTAATCCTAGGAAACTTCTGATTTCCTTCACAGTCTTTGGTCTTTCCCACTCTTGCACTGCCTTGACCTTTTCAGGGTTTGCCTTAAGGCCTTGTGCATCTATGATGTGTCCTAGGAAAGACACTTCCCTTATCCAGAATTCACACTTGGATAACTTGGCATAAAGCTGATGCTGCAACAGAGTCTTTAAGACAATCTTCAGATGATGTTCATGTTCATTTTCATCCTTGGAATACACTAGGATGTCATCAATGAATACAACCACAAATTTGTCCAGATGTGGTCTGAACACCCTATTCATCAGGTCCATGAAAGCAGCTGGGGCATTAGTCAAACCAAATGGCATGACTGTGTACTCATAATGCCCATATCTGGTCCTAAATGCAGTCTTAGGAATGTCCTCTTCCTTTACTCTCAACTGGAAGTATCCAGATCTCAAATCTATCTTGGAGAAGATCTTAGCTCCCTTGAGTTGATCAAACAGATCCTCAATCCTAGGGAGTGGATACTTGTTCTTGATAGTCACTGCATTAAGCTTCCTGTAGTCAATGCATAGTCTCAAAGATCCATCCTTCTTTTTCACAAAGAGAACAGGAGCTCCCCATGGTGAAACACTTGGCCTTATGAACCCTTTTTCAAGAAGTTCATCAAGTTGTTTCTTGAGCTCATTCATCTCTGTGATTGGCATTCTGTAAGGAGGTATGGATATTGGACTAGCTTCTGGTTGCAGCTTGATTTCAAATTCAATCTCCCTTTGTGGAGGAATACCTGGCAGGTCTTTAGGAAAGACTTGTGGAAAGTCTCTCACTATAGGTATTCTGTCCACTTCCTTATCACAGTGCAATTCATTCAATGCATAACAGTAATCATGCTCAGAAATCACAGGTATCTCATCTAATACCTCTAGCTCCATGCCATGCATTTCATACACTAATTCCTTAGAATTCACTAATGCATGCACTTCACCATCAGGCAATGTGATTTCCCTCTTAGCACAATCAATTCTTATGTTATGCATAGCAAGCCAATTCATACCCAGCACTAAATCATACTTAGGAATGTCCAACACTAGCAGATTAGTCATAACCTTAGTCTTTCCTACTACTAGCTCACAATCCTTAGCTAGGTCATTAGTGAAAAGACATTGACTACCTGCTGTTTTCACTAAGGATATCCTAGGCATGATTTCAGTAGGCAATTTCATGGCTTCAACAAATTTCCTAGCCACTATAGACATAGATGCACCAGTATCAAATAGAACACTAACAGGCATACCATGAAGGTAAATGTTACCTCTTAGTGCTCCTCCCTGCTCTGATGTCTCTGGCCTCTCCACTTGGAAGACTCTGCCAGCTCTTTGCACTGAAGGCCGAGGCACTGGAGGAACTGGCCTCTGCTGTCCCTCCCTTGGTGCTCCTCCTCTAGGTCCTGCCCCAATAGGTCTTACTGGACCTTGGTCTTCTGGCCTCCTTTGAGCCTGTGGGCAGTCTTTGATCCAATGATCCATGGATCCACATCTTAGACACGCTTGGGTGTCAAAATAGCAAGGTTTCTTTCCATGAAACTTCTTGCATTTAGGGCACCTTAGGCCAGGGAACTTCCCCTTAACCTTGCCCTCACCACCAAAATGGGAACTCTTGGCAATTCCCTTGCCATGTGGTGGCTTCTTCTGCTTGCCTCCTGCCTGACTACTTTCCCCTGGTCCACTGGGAAAGTACTTAGTCTCATACTCCTCTTGCTCTACTAATAGAGCTTTCTGCACTGCTTCATAGTATGTAACTGCTCCAAAAGGTCTAACAGCCTTTCTAATGTCTGACTTTAGGCCTCTGACAAATCTTTTGGCCTTCAATTCCTCTAGTCCATGATACTGAGGAGCATACCTCACCAACTGATTGAATTTGTGCTCATACTCTAGGACACTGAGGTTGTCCTGCCTTAGAGCATCAAATTCAGCTTGCTTCATATCCTTGATGGCATCACTGATGTACTGCTCCTGGAATAGCTATGTGAACTCTAGCCAGCTCATCTCAATATCTCTTCCTGGCCTTCTCCCTTTCTGGAAAGCATACCTATCTCTGGTGCTCCTCCACAATATCTCTGCATTGCCTACCAGATTGTAGGTAGCCAGTAACACTCTCTTGGTGGAGCTGAGTGGCATCCTCTCAAACATTTTTTCAATGAAGATTAACCACTCCTCAGCTCTCTTTGGCCCAGCTCTTCCATCAAACTGTGGAGGTCTTAGGCCTTGGAACCTCTCCAACAGTCTGACCTCATCTAGGCCTTCTAGATCCTCTGATCTATGTCTCCTGGATCTGTGAGAGTCCTCTGTATGGTGATGTTCTCTATGATCTCTATGATCTCTCTGCCTTCTCCTAGATCTTCTCTTATGGCCATCCTCAATCTCATTCCTAGTGGAGGAATGGTCATAGACTGAGGGATTGGTCCTAGATACCTGACCAATCTCAGACCTTAGTCTTCTTCCCCTTGGATTTCTCCTATCTTCATCTTCCTCCTCAACAGTTTCATCATTTATGTCTTTCAAGCTTCCAGAAGGAACATATTCAGATGTGTTCCTAGTATCCTCTTCTGATTGCTGCTGTGCATCTTGAACTGGTTCTGCCGGAGCTACTTGGACTCCCTGCTGTTGTGCTTGAATCAACCTCATTAAGTTTTCATTGATTAGAGCTAAGTTCCTCTGAAGCTCTAACCAAACCTGAGGCACTTCAGGGTTTGGTACCCCCTGTTGCCCCTGATTCCCTCTATTCTGTTCATTTCTTTGTTGCCCAGAATCAGTAGGAGGCCTTCAGGGTGGTTCCCCTCTCCTTGTGGCAACCATGTTTACTTCCTGCATTGATGATCCATCATAGAGCACATATAAAGATCATAGGTATTTCAATGGTACTTGACACTAGCAGCTGACCAAACTGAGTTCATATATGTAGATGCATGCAATGCAACTATATGCAATGTACATGTATAAACCATGCTCTGATACCAACTTCTGTTACCCACTTTGGGGTAGTCTGGTTATGGTGCCAAAACTGTGCATTTAGACTCCCGTGATTGGTAATGTTCTATAGGCCATCAGAACACTACCCTTAGTGTGCATACCCAAGTGGCCCTCTTGGGCACTATGTAAATACATGCATATTGGTCCAACCATCACACACATATTCACATTTCATGCACACCATGGCAACAAAGAAGGAAAACACTAGCACAAGTCTTAGTTTTGGCTTCCACACATTAGGAAATCTTGTTAAGTTCTAGTGGCCAGCTACTGCACCTGTAACTTCCACTAATAAACTGTGTCATTCTAGCCTAATACCCCCTATTTTCTTTGCTCCATGATGAATTAGAGACTTATAGCAAACCAAGGAATTTTTTTTTTACATCAATAGCCCACCTATGGACCAAGTTATGGATTTTTGAAGTTGGTTACAAAATTCTGACCAAATGAACAGTAACTCAGCCAATTTTGCAACGTCATATCTTTGGCTAGAAGGGATCCAAATCCAGAAATTCCAAATTCCCAGTTCAACCTCTAGATGTTCCGGAGGTGTGGCCAAAATTTCATACCAAGATTCATTCCCCCCCCCCCACAGGGAGATATTAAAGTTTAGGTAAAAGTCTTGGGTCACTTTAACCCTGTTTCTCCCGTAGGTTGCAATCTTGATGGGTATGTTTCCCACCGACGGACTCATCTCGTCGATCTCTACTTCCCATACTCCTGTGAGTCAACACGAGACTCTTCTCCGACGAGGTAGTGATGAAGAGGACCCTCGGCCCGAATTTAACTGTGCCCAGCTTCGTTCTAACTGCTACGTCTCTTGGACATGACAAAGCGTGGAGAATTTCGAGCAGGAAGGCCATGGTATATTTTTTTAGGACATTCGCCTCTAGTTAGGGAAGCCTTTGGCCATGAATTTGTTTGGTCGTCGATTGGTCCCCTACTGGCACGGACGGGGTCCGTCGGAAGTCCTTGGTTCCTAGAACGCCCAGTTTTCCAACAACAACAGCCTTAGTAATGGTTTCCCACAACCGGCGCCAAATGATGGCGTTGGGCCCCATCAGGATGTCCACTATGTGCCGTGGGGACTGCAGTCAGGGACTTCCCGGGGTGCAGATGAACCCAAGGAGAAGGTGCTCTATGTGATTCACCTGGGACGGCTGGCATCATCTTTGGCGCGTGGGTAAGGCGGGCCTACCTGAAACACTCGCAAAAAAGGGTTGGAGGTCCCCGAGATTCTTTTTTTCCGGGGAGGCTCCTCTTCTGCCCAAGTCAGTGCTTAGCAGAGTTGGAGAAATAGTAGTAATCGCACAAGAGATTCTTGACTGTAATGGCCCGTGTTCTCTTTTTAGGGTTGAGAAGAGAGGAGAAGAGAATCCCTTTACCTCAAAGTATTTTTGGCGGGAGAGAGGAGAGAGAGTGGTAGAGAGAGGCCCCCTCTGCTCGGACCATTCTCCTGGTAAATAAAGAGGAGGTGAGCCGTTCGGATGGCAACACGTGTATGAACGGATACCATCCGTACCTCTGGGCGTGGGGGCCTTTAGCCGCCTGCAGGCTCCTCGGGCTGCAGCGTAGCCCTGCAGGACGTAGGCTGTGATGGCGTGTCAGAGCGTGTCTGGGGGCGGCGTGTCGGGGGCTGTAAGAGTACGGTGTGTCAGAGGCTCCTTGGTGGCTTCCGCCGTACTTCCGAGGTCCCCTGGGTTAACGTCTCCCTTCGGGGTAAGGAGCCTCTTCCTGTAGTCGTACTGGAACTTTGGCATATTTACGGGCACCGAAGTTGGTCTCTTTAGGGGGCTTTCACCTACAGGAGGTGGCTGACGCTCCTCCTCGAAGCTAGTTCGGTCACCTTCCCGATGGAGGCGCTACGGTAGTTTCCCGAGCTTAGTATTGGCGGCAAACCGAGGTCGCGTGCCTCAAGTGTTTGGCTCCCTTTTTCCGGGGGTCCTAAGGTGTTCGGGGTGATAGCGCTTCGGCTGTTACCCACTCTGGGGTAGTCCAGTTATGGTGCCAAAACTGTGCATTTACACTCCCAGGATTGGTAATGTTCTGTAGGCCATCAGAACACTACCCTTAGTGTGCATACCCAAGTGGCCCTCTTGGGTACTACGTAAATACAGGCATATTGGTCCAACCATCACACACATATTCACATTTCATGCACACCATGGCAGCAAAGAAGGAAAACACTAGCACAAGTCTTAGTTTTGGCTTCCACACATTAGGCAATCTTGTTAAGTTCTAGTGTCCAGCCAACTCCCTGCCCTGTAACTTCCTCTAATACACTGTATCATTCTAGCCACATAGCCCCATGTTTTATTTACTCCCATTATCAATTAAGAGACCTATATCAAACCAAGGAATTTTGACCCCCCCCCCCCCCCCCCCCCCCCCCCCTCCCCCCCCCATGGTATTTTTTAAGTTGGTTTCAACCACCTCCCCAAATGCCCCCCCCCCCAGCCAATTTTGTTTTTTTTTTTAAGTGGATACAGGACTCTAAATCCATAAATTCCAAATCCCAGATAACCCTCTAGATGTCATCTATGTGTGGTAAAAATTTCATACCAAGATTCATTCTACATAGGGAGATATTAAACTTTATGTCCAGAGTCAAAATTCTGGCAACTTATGGACCATTTTGCCCATACAATTTTTCCAAACCATGCAAACACTTCATTCACATGGGGAAAGCCCTCCAAGGCTATCCCATATATGTTCATTACACATAATAATTACATTTCCCTTCTTTTAACAACTTTATGTGGCCAAAACAGAATTTACAAGTAAGCAGCCCATCATTCACAATTAGGCAGCTTTGCACCACATCACTTACGTAGTGACAATATTACTCAAATCTTCACATACTTGCATCATTTCATGTACAATACATTTAAATGCATACATTCACTAAAATATGGTCTTAACTCAGCTAAATACGCACCCTAGGTTACAGGAGGTCCTGAGACACAATGGACTCCAAAAAACAGGATGCTGGACAGCTGCTGCACAACACAATAAGTACCACCATTAAAAATACCCAATGTGCTCCTAAAATAACAAAAATTTCCATATCACAACTAGACATAAGGACGTTCATGTACCTGAAATTTCAGACCAAAACTCAAACCAAAAGGGTTAGTTTGAAGGTGATCTTTCAGCTGGACCTGAAATGACAGAATTGAGGGGAGTAAGTTTCATTGAGAAACTTAGTAAGGGTAGCACTTGGATTCAATAGGCAATGTAACCATCATTAAAACATGAATCCAAAGACACTAAAACACAGAAACCACAATACATATATACAAGATATAGCAACCAAATGCAGCAGCCAAACACAAACAACAAACACATGAAATGCAGCAGTAACAATATACCATAGGTTAGTCCATAAAACACATAATAAACATAACCAAATCACTATGGCAGCCCTCCTCAAGCTAATGCTTGGTCTTAGGAGGATTTTAAAACTAGTTAGTACTAACTTTGGGCTTTGGGCACTCTAGAAACCTTTAATAACTGCACTCCCCTCAATAAGCTTGGTTCATCAAGCTTAGCTCTCTTCCAACTGCCATAGCTCCATGGATGTGCACTTCACACTAGGTCACAAAACCTTCAATAAGTGCACTCCCCTCACTAAGCTTGGTTCATCAAGCTCATGGCTCTCTTCCAAGCTTAGCCCTAGCTCCATGGATGTTTGAAAATACAGAAAACAACCCATGAGAGCAAGAGAACCCTTACCTTGATGGGTATGCTGAAATTGGAGCTTGATCCTAGGTGCACTCAAGCAATAGCACCAAATAGCTTCCAATTGTGCTTCCTCGACTTTAATTGCAAGTAGTTTTGAGTTTGAAGGTATGGTGGATATGGAGGAAGTGTGGAGGAGAGGGCTGGCTTTCTTTTTGCTGGTGGAGGCCAAAATTTAGAGAAGCAAAGGTGGTCTTGACTACTTAAATAGTCAAAAGTACACTAAACACACTTAAGTAGTCTTAACCTTGTCTTATGTCATTTTCCTTGCTACAAGACTATGGTTTCTTAGTCTTAATCTCTTGGCCCACATTTCTCTTGGCCCACCATCCTTATCTTCCTTTAGCAGCCCTCCTTATGTGGGATAACCCCACAAAACTTCCATTTGACTTAAGTCATAGACATACACATCTTAAGGCCTACATTAGAACACTTAGGTCCTTTATGCCTTTTTGTGTTTTCTTTGTCCTTAGTTGTCTTCCATAAGCAATTTGGTCCTCCAATAGCACTTTCATACCATTCATATCCTTCCCATAACTCTCCAAATATCTTTTGTGAAAGTTTTGCAATTGAGTACCCAAATTTCCAAAATCTTACAAAAAAGTCCATAGGTTGCTTGACAAACAAGCAATCCTTAAGGCTTTTCTTGGGGACCAAGTTACCAACTTGGAACACTTTTAAGGAGGTGTTGATCATACCTTTTACCCCCCACACTACAATCACTATGGTGAGAATTACACAATATAATGGTTTTTAGCCATTATGACACACTTGTAATTCTCCCATTTTGTGAGGTGGTAACAATCCTCCCCCCCTTAAAAATTTTGGTCCTCCAAAATAGCCTTTAGCTTCGGGTATTCTTCAGGATACCTTTCCATAAGGTCTTTTTCAGTTTCCCAAGTTGCTTCTCTTTCAGAGTGGTGTGACCACTGAACTTTAACCATGGGAATATGTTTGTTTCTTAACCTTCTGGTATCCTTGGCTAAGATAGCTATAGGTTTCTCTTCATATGTCAAGTTAGGTTCCAACTGTATGTCTTCCACTACAATAGCATGCTTTGTGTCCAGTAGACACTTCTTAAGCATACTAATGTGAAAAACATTATGAACACTTGACATGCTTGGCGGTAGAGCTAACCTGTATGCTACCTTGCCAACTCTGTCCAAGATCTCATAAGGACCGATGTATCTTGGAGCTAACTTGGTTCTTTTGCCAAATCTAACAGTGCCTTTGGTTGGTGTAACTTTCAGCCAAACATTGTCACCAACCTCAAATTCCAAGTCTCTCCTTCTTTTGATCACGTAGGCTGTGGTCCTTTCATTGGCTGCCTTTAATCTCTCTTGAATTTTCTTAATTTTGGCAGTAGTCTCTTCAATAATTTCGGGACCTACCTCTAGCCTGTCTTAGGCTTCCACCCAACAGTGGGGTGTCATGCACCTTCTTCTATATAAAGCTTCATAAGGTGCCATGCCAATAGTGCTTGGGTAACTATTGTTATATGAGAATTCCACCAACAGTAAGTGTTGGTCCCATTCACCTTTGAAATCCAACACACAGCTCCTGAGCATGTCTTCTAGTATCTGTATCAGCCTTTCAAATTGCCCATCTGTCTGAGGATGATAAGCAGTACTCAGGTGGATTTTGGTTCCTAGTGCTTTATGAAAAGCACTCCAAAACTGAGCTGTAAATCTTGGATCTCTATCAGATACAATGGAGTCTGGCACTCCATGTAGTCTCACTATCTCTTGGACATACATCTGGGCTAACTTCTCCAAGGAGTCTGTGAGTTTCATAGGTAAGAAGTGGGAACATTTGGTTAGCCTATCCACAATGACCCAGATTGTATCATGCCTTAATCTGGTCATAGGCAACCCAGTCAAAAAGTCCATGGTTATGTTGCCCCACTTCCTCACTAGTATAGGTAGAGTCTGTAGGATACCAGCTGGCTTCTGGTGCTCTACCTTTACCCTCTGGCATGTGGCACATTTGGAGACATAAGTAGCTATGTCTCTCTTCATATGTGGCCACCAGAAGTGACTCTTCAAATCTTTATACATTTTCTCACTTCCTGGATGGATGTTCAACTTGCTTGTGTGAGCTTCTTCAAGTATTTCATCCCCGAGCTTTGCTCCTTTAGGCACATATATTCAGTCCTTGAAGTACAATAATCCTTGCTTGTAGGCAAAGGATTGATACAAGGAACCCTTTTCCTCTCTTGAGATTTTTTCAGATCAGGATCTATCTCCAGTGCCTTTTTGGCTTCTTCAATCCATCCAGACTGAATTGTCAATGTGTAAATTTGTACTTCCTCCCACTTATGCCATAGGTATAGTAGACTATTTTGCTCATCATGATCAGCTAAGGATCCTCCTTTCAAAAGTCCTGTGTACTTCCTGCTCAAGGCATCTGCTACTAGATTGCCTTTGCCCTCTGTGTACTGTATACTGCAATCATAGTCCTTGATGTACTCTAACCATCTCCTTTGCCTCATGTTCAACTCTTTCTGAGTGAACAAGTACTTTAGGCTCTTATGGTCAGTGTAGATCACAAAGGAACTACCCATCAAGTAATGCCTCCATTGCTTTAGAGCAAAAATCACTGCTCCCAGTTCTAGGTCATGGGTAGGATAATTTTGCTCATGGGGTCTTAACTGCCTTGATCCATAAGTAATGACATTTCTGTCTTACATAAGCACACAACCTAACCCAGATCTAGATGCATCTGTATATATGATGTAGGGCTTACTTGGATCAGAAAGAATCAATACTGAAGCTTCAATCAACCTCTGCTTGGGCTCTTAGAAACTTTTTTCACACTTTTCAGTCCACTCAAATCTTTGACCCTTCTTGGTCAGATGAGTAAGAACTGAGGCAATCATGGAAAAGCCTGATACAAATCTCCTGTAGTATCCATCTAATCCTAGGAAACTTCTGATTTCCTTCACAGTCTTTGGTCTTTCCCACTCTTGCACTGCCTTGACCTTTTCAGGGTTCGCCTTAAGGCCTTGTGCATCTATGATGTGTCCTAGGAAAGACACTTCCCTTATCCAGAATTCACACTTGGATAACTTGGCATAAAGCTGATGCTGCAACAGAGTCTTTAAGACAATCTTCAGATGATGTTCATGTTCATTTTCATCCTTGGAATACACTAGGATGTCATCAATGAATACAACCACAAATTTGTCCAGATGTGGTCTGAACACCCTATTCATCAGGTCCATGAAAGCAGCTGGGGCATTAGTCAAACCAAACAGCATGACCGTATACTCATAATGCCCATATCTAGTCCTAAATGCAGTCTTAGGAATGTCCTCTTCCTTTACTCTCAACTGGAAGTATCCAGATCTCAAATCTATCTTGGAGAAGATTTTAGCTCCCTTGAGTTGATCAAACAGATCCTCAATCCTAGGGAGTGGATACTTGTTCTTGATAGTCACTGCATTAAGCTTCTTGT
>SMDT01001468.1:0-88425 GCA_005392925.1 Aquilaria sinensis | reverse complement strand
ATCATGTGGTGTGTTAGAATGATGGGTAGCACATGTATATAAAATTGGGCCTTTTTTGGCCGAGAGCTTAAATGTGTATTGTAGTGTCCTTCGTGGGTGGTTCATGGTAATTTAATCCATGAGTTAGTGTGTTGATGCCATGTGATTGATTTGGTAGGCATTGAGATTGAGGAACACTTGGATACTTGAAGCTTGGTTGTAGGCCGAGAGCTACTGAGGTAGGGTTCACTGGAACTTGACTTTGCTTGGTAATGTTTTTACCACCATGATTCATAGTGAAACTTAGTTGCTTGATGGGCTAATGGTTATACTTGGTTGTTTTGTTGATTAGCTAATTAACTATGGTACATGTGCACTAGAAATGCAAGAAAATGTGGCCTATTTGCTAGGCATTTTGGGAGCTCCAAATGGAAATGGTTGTATGTATTGGTAAGTTTGTGTGCAAGAAATGCACATGGGTACATTGTATGGCTTATATGGCCGAGAGCAACATTGTGGAGTGTGTGTGTGTACTTGTTTGCTTTGGTGTTTCCTTGTGCATGCTAACCCCACTTATGAAATATTTGACTTATTTATCTGTTTTGTGTATGTATATGTCTGTTTTTCTTGTCTTGGTGTTTGTTTTGCAGGCTGAGCTAACTAAGGGGAGGTTAAGCTTTGAGTGATTACTCAGCTTAACTAAATAGACTCAATATGAGTTGTATATGTTTTAAGTGAATCCTACTGAGTTATATGCTCATTGCCCATCCTTTATTTTTCAGGCAAGGACATTCGGCCTGAGTAAGGCTAAGCTGCTTGTGTGTGTGCTTAGTGTTTATATTTTGCTTGTTTTGCAAGGTATGTGCCAATGTGTGCTTGGCTTAGCATTTTGATTAATTTACAAGTCTTATTTCTTGTTTGGCCGAGACTTATAGTGGAAGTTTGCAGGCTGTAGTTGGAGACTTGTCTAGGAGAGCTATGGATACCTGGACTGTAGCTTTGGTCATAGTGTTTTCCTTCATGCCCATGAATCAAGCCATTGGGTTGGTGTTGCAGTGTGTACTCTTGTATGGCATACTTAAGGTCATGTATGACCATTAGGAGTCTTAGCATGTAAACTCGGCATAAATACTTTTGTTTTCATGGCATGTGTAGCCATGTTATGGTTGCTAGGTAGACTACCCTTTTTATGTTAATATGAGTAGTCTTTAACACCTAGACTTATAATGCTTCATGGTTTTGTATGCCAAGTTATGTATGGATTATGGATAGCATTATGCTGGCTTATGTTTGCTGGATATTATGGGCCAAGGTTTGGCACCTTTATGTGAATAGTATGAGCCTTGCTTCATGAAAATGTTGTGCATATTTATGTGTACCTTAACTAGCCGAGAACACCATGCACATTTTGTATATGGCTTTTCAAAATCTAAACCAAATCTTGTGGGCTTCTTGGTTGCCATATAGATAGTACACATGATGCACACCATTTATGCACTTAAATTGCATTAAGTGTTGCCTTGCTTGTTGTGCAAGATATTAATTGAACCCTTGCTTGTGGAGCAAGTTAAAGGTTTGGGCCTTGCCCTTGCTGCAAGTAATTTAATGAGTCCACATAGAAGCCACCTGGGCCACCTCCCAGGCTTTTCAATTTAAGAAAATAAGACTTAAAGTTAAGTTACCTAAATTGGCCGAATTTAAGAGACTGGAATTAAACTCCAGTTAACAAGTTAAACTCAAGTTGGGAGGTTTAACATGAGTTTGAAATTTGGGAGTTAAACTTAAGGTTTAAGAGTTAAACCTCTATAGTGATGGGCCAGGGCCTGTGTGAGGTGTGACACAAAGTGCGAAGATGTTCCGGACGATACTGCTTAATAGGGGAAGAACTATACCGACAGGGATTTGTAAGTCCATTGCAAAGATGTATTGGTGAAAAGGACACTCGGGCAATTCTCGAGGAAGTCCACGAGGGAATCTGTGGTGCCCACATCAGGACTGACGCTTTGGCAGGAGTGATACTTTGCCAAGGGTATTTTTGGCCCACATTAAGAGAGGACGCAAGGCAGTTCGTCCAAAAATGTGACAGTTGCTAGAGACACGCAAAAGTTCAAAGATTGCCCTCGGAACTAATAAACTCAACTGACTACCCTTGTCCCTTTGCAGTATGGGGCATTGACCTCATCGGCCCGCTCCCGACAGCACCTGGAGGAGTGAAATTCTGCGTGGTCACGGTAGACTACTTCACAAAGTGGTAGAGTCAGAGCCCCTAGTAACAATCGCAGCAAAGGATATACAAGAATTTGTATGGAAAGGAATTATATGCAGATTTGGCATACCGAGGGTGATAGTCGCCGATAATGGTTCCCAGTTTGTTGACAAAGGGTTCCAGGAATTCATCACCAACCTCGGAATAAAGATGCACTTCGCCCCCGTAGCTCATCCCCAGAGCAACGGACAAGTAGAGGTGTCTAACAGGACCATAAAAGATGGTCTGAAAAAGAGATTAGGGGAGGCAAAGGGAAAATGGCCAGGAGAACTTCCTAGTGTGCTGTGGAGCTATCAGACAACGCCCCGAAAGGCTATGAGTGAAACACCTTTTTCACTCATCTTCGGCATGGAGGCTATTATCCCTTTTGAGGTAGTACAGCCATCAATTAGAATTCAAGTGCTCGCCGAAAGAGGAAACGACCTCAGGTTAAGAACCAAGCTCGACCTAGTGGATGAGCACAGAGAGATGGCCGAACTCAGAAGAAAGGCCTTCCAGCAAAGAGTGGCCATAGCCACAAACGTGCATGCCAGGCCGAAAGGAATAAAGAAAGGAGACCTTGTCCTCCAAAAGGCCGAGCTCGAACCCCAAAAACCGTCCCATGGGGTACTTCAGCCAAATTGGAAAGGACCTTACTTAGCCCTGGATGAGGTCCGAAAGGCAGTTTACAAGCTCGGCGACACCGAAGGGGGATAACTAAAAAATACCTCGCATTCGGATGCCCTAAAGAAATTCTATACTTAGAACTTTTTTCAGAAAGATTGTAGTTACTCTTCCCCGCTGTCGTCAATAAAGACACAAGATGAATGTTGTCGCAAGACTGAAAAATTAGTTCCTTAATGGTTTTCCTTTCGGAACTAACTCCTAGATGGAGTATAAACTCAGCGGAGTTCAGAAAAAACCTAAAATTACTCTTCCCGAAGAAGTAAGAACGGACAAATTCGCCGAAAGTGCGTGCATAGAATTACTTCTGAAGAATCCTATTCGGAAGAATGAATGGAGATTGGAGAAAGAATCTTCATTAAAAAATACTAAGGCAAAGATGCACAAGCAAGCAAGAGAACAAGAAACTAAGAAGAAGCCTATGGCTGAGCAGGGACATCCGATGTCTCATCACCATCATCGTCATTAGGCTCAGTCGGAGGCACCGGCTTAGCTGGAGGAAGATTGAGAAAATTTGGCCTTGACCATTCCTCCTGAGGCCCCTCGAGAAAATCCAGAGCGGACAGGTAGGCAAGGTCGAGCTCAAAGTGCCGAGCAAGAACTTGGTGGCACGCGAAGTCGAAGCCGTCCTGAAAAGCAACATTTGCCATTCGCTCAGACTTGTCCTTCTCGGCACCAAGAGAATCAAGCTCGGTCTGAAGCTTGGCAATCTTCTCCTCCAACTTTTTCTTCTTCTTGCACTTAACCCCCTTCTTCAGAGATTTAACTTGGGCATCGAGGTCGGCGTTCAAAGTAAGCGCCTACGCTAGTCTCTTACCATCTTCAGCGTTTGCCTTCCGAAGAGCCTCGTTCTCTGAAGAGAGAAGGGCACATTTTGAGCCGAGGTCTTAAACCTTGGCAGTGAAATCTAGGAGAAGTTCCTGCTTGCTCGTTGCGAGCTCGGCCCGAAGATTCACAACGTCCTCCTTCACAGTCTTGAGCTCGTCATATTTAAGGACATGCCTGGTGCAAACCTCCTTCATTTTGCTCAAAGAATCTTCGGACCGAGAACGGGCCTTTGTCTGCTTCGACGCCCAAGTGCAGAAATACCCGCTGTATGCCAAAAGCTGCAAAAAAGGAGGCCCTGAATGAGTATCAAAAGAATGATGAAAGCTTAGAAGAAAAATCTCTAAGTAAACAAAGAGGAGAAAACCACCTGGGCGACGTGCTCAATCATCCTTGCCGTGAGGATCTCCTCGTTGGGACATTCGTTAATGAGCGACTCAAAGGTGGCGACTGTCATCATCTCCGTCACCATTTGAGGAGCCATCAATTGGCCATCCTCAGAGAACAAATTCATGTCCTCTGTGAACGTCTAGAAGGGCTCCCTCGGTACCTTGCCATGAGGGATCCGGTTGTCCCGAAGAGCCCTTTGCCGAGTGTGAGCGCCCATCCAGGCCACTGCAGGCATATCCTCTGCATGTTTACGCCGAAGTTCCGTCAGCACGTCATCCCTTAGCCATTCATCCAAAAAATCGTAGATACGAAAAATACTAAGGTTTGCAGGAGAATGGCTAAGGAACCAACCTAGTAGAACTTTGGCAATGTCGTCTTCAGACTCGCCCTCCGAAACTTCACCGGGAATGTTCTTCCCCTTCCTTCTTCGGCTCTCTTCAAGTTCCTGGGCAGATATTTGGTCAGAAGAAGGCTCGGCGGGTAGAACGAGGCTTAGTGCCGCCCCGAGAAGGGAAGGGTTCGAAGGAAGGTCCGCACGCGTCGAAGGAAAAACAGGAGATTGACCCTGCAGCTCCACAACGATTTCGGGAGAGGGAGGAGTAACAGCCCTTGTCTTCTTGGCCTTAGAAGGCCCATTGTCGCTCGTCTTCTTCCTCTTAGCAGGCGCCTTCTTGCACTTCTGCTCCCCCCTTTCGGCCTGCCCGAGGAAGAGCGACTTATAAAAATCAGTGGATTGATCGCCCATCTCTGCAAAAGGAAAAAGTATCAGCGTAAGTCCAAAAGGAAAAAAGGTATCAAAGCTAGGAAAGAGACTTACTCTCGACAAAATACTCATAAGTGATCTCCCCCCAAAGGAGCATGACAATCCAGGTTTTCTTCCCCGAAAGAACAGGCACGGGTAGCCCGAAGTCACTCTTGTGCACGTCCACCACTCCCATTTCCCGAAGAACCTCCTCGGTCATAAGGTCCCACTTGATGGGAAAAGGGTAAAGTAAACCGAAGGGACCTTGGGGTCCCAGTCTGCCGCGGCCCGAAAAAGCCTATCAAATTGATCGAACTTGCCAGCCAGCTCCTGAGTAAGGAGTCTCCGGGGGTCAACGACGCCCATCTTCTAGGTCCCCGAAGCCCATCTGGTGGGCACATGGTGCCATCGCTTGGGGACCGACAAGAAGAAAAACTTCTTCTGCCACCCCCGCCAGCTGTCCTTGTTGTCGAAGGTGAAGGTAAACTTTTTGCTCCCGGACCCTCGGGGAAGCAGGAAATAAAAGCCGCCCTTCGGGACCAGGTGGAGTTTGTAGTATTGCATGAGGAAAAGAAAGTGGGGCTTTATCTTAAACACCCCACACATGCAGAGAAAAGAGTTGAAGTAGAAGTAAGAATTTGGGGGAAGTTGGTCCACCGCGATCCCGTGAAATTTGTAAAATTCACAGATTACACGGTGAGGAGGGTACCGAAGACCGGCTTTAAACTGAGCTCGGTAAACGGTAACCTCATGCGAATCTGACATAAAGCCGTAGGTGCCCGGGATGGGCAACCTCGGGATAAGATAAGAAGGAAGGTAATACTTGGCCATCCATTTCCTCACCTTCTCCGAGGTGGTAGTACAAGGATGAGATTCGAGAGGAAGAAAACTCTCAGGGAGAGGTCGGACAGTTAGCAGTGGGGTCAACGGGGTTGGATCTGACATTTTTTTACAGAAGAAAAAGGATGACTCCGGAAAGGGTAAGCAAACAAAAGGACCTCGAAAACTAGACCTCGAAAGAGAAAAGAGAAAAGAATTACAGAGGGGAGCACCACAAAAGATTTTGCCAAAAAATTGAAACGCTGCCGTAAAATTGCCGAAAATCGCTCTGCCACAAAAACCGCCACTGGAAAGAAGGAGGAAGGCAAGAAAAGGCTCTAGAGCAGTTGAGAGCAAAAGCAAAGAATGAGGTAAAAAATGAGGCGAAAAGCGCTTATATAGACCGAAGAGGGTAAGCGAAACATCGTCATTATTATCCCTTGGAAGCGCAACAGACACATTATTACTCCTCAAAGGCGAAGAGATGCAATTAGTGTGATCGGCATTACTATCCCGCCACCCACTAGCGGCCACGTGTCATCCAATGCGGAAGCCCCTCTGACATCACGAAAATCCAGGCCCGCTTATCCATAACTGACATGTTTGACCAAAGGATACGACGGTTCACGAACCTGCAGCAGAAGAAAGCAAAAGCAAAAGCTACACGCATCTTGAGGTTGTAGAAAGAATTAGGGAAGGGTACCTGGGCTATGAAGGAACGCCTTCCGAAAAGGAGCAACTTCTTAAGTAGAGCTCCAACCACGAGTTCGGTAAAGAAGCCTTCCCAAAAGCATAAAGCCGAAGTCTCCGCTTTGACTTCCCGGGAGGGGACAAGTGATAGCCAAGGTGCCGATCACCCCCCGAAGACACGGGTTCTGACAAAGCACCGACCACAGAACTAAGGATGTTCGACCTCCCTGAAATCCAGCCTCGGCTTGTCTCCATTCCTAGAAACGACAATGCCAACCTCGGGGGGCCGAGTAAGTCATCCTCGGAAGTGGGGGTGTCGCCGAGGAAGGTCACCTTCGAGAAATATACTCCTGCGAATACCAAAGGTGACCTCGGAAGACAAGTTCTCCGAAGATGTCTCCTCTACCAAAAAGGGGCTTTGGGAGTACGTTATAAGCATTTAAGGAGCCTCTGACATATCCCCGATAATTTGCCCCTAGTCACGTCCTGACACACCGCCTACAGGGATACTTTAGCACGCCACTCTAGCCTGTTAAATGACAGGAGTTGAATGGCAAACTGAGTGCCAACTCTGGGCTAAAGAAATTGAATTCCTCGGGCAGTTGATCAACAAGCAGGGTTTAACTGTTGATCCCGAGAAGGACTTTGAGTTATCTTGGAATGGAAGCAACCTCAGTATGAGGGATTCATGAAGAAAATTGACTGCAGCCCAATACTGGTTGTACCAGACCCTACTATGAAATATCAGTTATTCACTGATGAGATGGGCTGAGTCTTAAAAAAGGGAAACAAGCTATGACTTGTGGATCAAGGAAAATAAGACCATATGAGGAAAGTTATCCAGTATATAATCTGGAGTTGACAAAGAGAATTAAAATCTTGAGAGAGAATAATGGATATTTATATGGCCAAGAAAGGGGGCTGCTTGACAGTTAAGGTAGTCCACCAGTGTCCTGGTGAGAGACTATAGGCTACCTGAGCAGGATGATTTTGACTCTTAGGAAATTTGGACGACCAAATTTCTTAAGGGGGGGAGTATTGTTACACCCGGAAAGGGCTAAATGACTAAGTCCCGAGTTAAGTGGATTAGCGGCATAAAAAAAAGTTTCCTAATTTGGAAACCTGGCAATTAAATTGAGGAGACATGGAATTAATTAATGAATGGGCATTAATGAGTGGGGACACTCTAGGAATTATGCTTGGTTTAGGCCAAGAGTTTTGGTGATGAAAATGGCAAATTATGAAGTTGAGGGACTCAATTGCAAGGATTAATAAAGATGGAGGGCTAAAGGAGGGATTTGGCCATTTTTGGTTGGAAATATCTCCATGGCCGGCCATCCCCATTAAATGAATAAAAAATTTGCCTCCACTTTGGTTAAAATAATCATCTCTTAAGTCTTGTCCCCCACTTGCCATATAATATAATACGTTGGCCCATCATTTTTTACTATTCTTTGTCTCCCACTTTACATTATTTAATTCTCCCCACCATCACTTGTCCAATCAATACTTTAATGGCCATTTGACTTATTTTCCCACCCATTTGAAATGAAATGGCCGGCCATCACACATGAAATGTGCATTTGGATGGCATTTGAGTTACATCTCTCTCCATTTAGCATGACATAACCGGCCACCTCATTTTCTTCTTCATCTAAGTCTCGGCCTATCCAGAAAATACATATTCTTACACATGCAAACACGATTTCGTAGTGATTTCGTACTCCTAAACACATCTAGACCAAGAACAAAGAGAGAAATCAAAGAAAACCCATGAAGAAATGCTCGTGAAGTTTCGGCCTTGGTGAGAAAATGGTGTTCTTGAGCTCACCTCAAGAGCTCCTTACATGCATGGCATTTCTAAGCCATGAAGAGCAAGAAAATGAAGAAGAACATCAAGGAAAGGTGAAGATCATTTCGGCCAAAGAAAGAATGTAAGTAAATCAAAGCTTTCTTGGTGTTTTGTTGCATTTTGAGCTTGAATTGCTCACTAATATATTTGGCCATCTTGTGTTCTTGGTGTTCTTGAGCACTACTCGAGGAACTCATGGCATACATGGCACTTTTAAGCCATGGAAAGCAAGGAATCAAGCAAGGAAGGAAGAAAAATCATGTGTAAGTTTTGGCTTACATTTTCTCTTGGATATTCGGCCATGTTCATATTTTGAGTTTTATGGGTATTTAACCAAGTGTACTTGGTGTCTTGATGTTTTTATGGCCATTCGAAGGAAGGAAACAAGCAAAAGTTGGAAGAAAAGTAAGAAGAAGTATTCGGCCAAGTTAATATCTTGGCATGCATGGACATTTTTCCAAGTGTTCTTGGTATCATTAAAGTCCTTGTGAGTATACAAGACAATGGTCAAAAGATGGATGCAAAAGGAGAAGATTTGTAAGCTATGGAAGCACTAGAAGTTTCGGCCAAGTAGTAATCTTGGCACACATAAGGTTTAAACCAAGTTTTCTTGGTAGTACATGTGTTCTTATGAACATGCAAAGTGTTAGCCAAAAGATGGAGGTAAAAAGAAGAAATTTTGTAAGCTAAGGAAGCTAGTGAATATTCGGCCATGTTGAGTTGGTGGTGACTTTGTATGTTAGCCAATGTGTTCTTGGCATTTTTGAGTTCTTGGATGCATGTGGAGCTAAAGTATCAAAGAAAGAAATAAAGAGAAATTTGGCCATAAGTGCCATTTTTTGTGGTTGTGTGTGCAAACCAAGTGTTCTTGGTATTTTTGTGTTCATAGCAAAATGTGAAGCCAAAATGGTGAAGAAAGTATGATGATAGATTCGGCCATAACACCATTTTTGTGAAAATTGGTGTTAGCCAAGTGTTCTTGGCATAAATGAGTCCTTAGAAAACTTATGGGGCTAATTGGGCCAAGAGTTAAATTTGAAGGCCCAAATTGAAAACCAAGTATTCTTGGTCCAGAAACTCTTAAATGGGCTATTTTGGGCCATAATGGTATTATTTTCAAATGGGCCCAAATCCTGGAGAAGTTAAATGGGCCAAATCCTGAAAAGGTAAAATTGGGCCTAAATGTTAAGTTGGTCCAAGTCCAGAAAAGAAATTAAAAGGCCAAGTGGGCCTGAGGAATTAAAAGGCCGAGTGGGCCTGAAAAGATAAAAGGCAAGTGGGCCTGAGTTAATTAAAAGGCCAAGCGGGCCTGGATTAATAAAAGGCCAAGTGGGCCTAAGAAAAAAAATAGGCCAAGTGGGCCTAAGTTCCAGATAAGGCCAGTTGGGCCTGAGTCCCAGAAAAGGCCAATGTAGGCCTGAGTTCACAGAAAATTGGGCCTCAGTTCACAGAAAGGCTAAGTGGGCCTTTACCTCCTTAAGTGAGGTTGAGTAAGTTAAACCAAGTATGCTTGGTAAATTATGGTTCTCTTGTTTAATGAAAAGCAATTAAGTAACTTGTTAGTATTTTGGGCTTTATAGGTCCATTAAGGCAAAGAGAAAGTTACAACAACAAACAAATCAAAGCAAGGCAAAGACAATGAGCAAAAAGGGTACACAAATGTTGGTAAGAATCCATATACTCACTTTCTCCATGGTATATTTTCCATGACCTTTCATTGTGAGTATTAGTGCCCCTATGTGATGGTCAAAGAACCAAGTGACCATAGGTGTGCATGACAGGGCTATGTGATTGTTACTTTTTGTGAGGACTCATGATACTTTCTTAGTTGAATAATTGGGCACATAAGTGCATAGTGGGCGAGGTAGTGTTGCCTTGGCAACTATGGTTATGGGACTCATGAGTAATTAGCAAGCATTTAGGGCTAGGAATTGAGTTTGGCCAACTCAATTCCCAAGCTAAGGAGCGCTCAGTAGGTTATAAAAATAAATGGCATGCTGGGATTAGTGGCATGGATTATGCTAATGCTTGCAATACCCACGATGACATGGAACATGATGTTATGAGGACATTGTTGTGTGTGTTGAGTTGCGTGCTTCTCTGAAATTGTTTGTGCATACTGACCCATATTATTATTGTTATTGTTAATATGCTATATCTTGTGTTTTCTTTGTTTTAGTGTTTTCCTTTGCAGGAACATAGATTAATTGCCATTACATTCTTGGCACAAGTTTAGGCTTTGGAAGCCATATGATGACTTTGAAAGTCATGAGTTAAATACCTCACTAGGCATTGGATGTCGTCGGGATTCTTACTGAGTTTTATAATTCACCCGCCCTGATTTATATTTTGTAGGAAATGGATTGCTTGAAGGGTCAAGCTAGGAGTACTGGAGTACTCATTTTAAATTGTTAAAGGGTTGGGTATGTGTTTGGTATTGCTCATTATATTCATTTGACTCTAAGTGACTTATGTGGTATAGATTGCTTGTGAATCAAGCTAATGGTTTGGACTTCCTTGTGTAGGCTTATGGGGTTTAGAAGTTGTGGGAACAAGGTCTGTTAAGCTGGAATGTGTTCCAGATTGTTATGAGTCGAGGTTTGGGTAGTATGAGAACGTGGTCTGTAAACCTGAACCTGGCAAATTAGAGACATATAGCATCCTTGATACCTTTTCTTTTCCAAGTAGGTGATGCTTTATTGTTGCCATTATGATCGTGATTAGCTTTGGATGATTATATGCCACGTTTGCATGGTTTTATGTAGATGGAATGCCATGAGGATATTCATGTTATGTGTACTAGACTTGGCTGATGCTCATGGACATATAAATGTGGTTTTCAAACTTGAAATGAGATGGGCTTCTTGGTTGCCATGCATTGGATTAGTACACTTGATGGACACACATTCTATGCACTTAATGGATTAAGTGTATGCTTTACTTGTATTACAAGTGTAATTAGTTGGGTATGTGCATCTAAGGAAAGATTTCCAGTGAATCTGGATATGCATGGATATTGTTGCCTAGTTGTTGAGATGGCATCTAAAGACTTATGTGTGTAACTGGCTAAATGGTAAAGTCCGTAAATGGAACACTAGAATTCCACATAGGTATTAGCTCGTTCCTGAAGAGCACCCTGATAACACATTGAAAGTATTTAAGTAACAAGCTAGTACCAGGATAGATCCTGGAGTCACGCTGTCGGTGCTCATAATATTTAATAAAGCCCTTCCATTTAAGTAATTTCCGTTGCATTACTTTGATAATCGGGCCCAGGTGGGCTAGGGGCAGTTTGGGGCGTGACAGCCCCTCGTATTATACCTCGCCGTCACAGAAAAAGCAGTCAGCTCGGTCCTTGTGAATGAGGAAGGGCTGAAATAGTGGCCGGTTTATTATGTAAGCAAGTCCCTGCACGGCGCCGAAGTCAGGTACCCCTTGCTACAAAAAGCTATATATGCCTTGGTACTGGCAGGAAGAAGACTACGACCATATTTTCAGGCTCACCCTATCATCGTCCGAAGTAGCCTACCTCTACGGGATGTGATGAGGAAGGTTGATCATTCGGGAAGGCTTTCCAAATGGTTCATAGAACTTGGCGAACACGACATCACTTATGAACCTCGGAAAGCCATAAAAGCTCAAGCATTGGCAGACTTCATTGCCGAAGTACCCATCACCGAAGGTAGCCATTCAGATTCTGGCGAAGGCGAGCCAGAATTGACATTATATGTCGACGGAGCCTCGGGGTCCAAACACCAGGGAGCCGAAGTAATTATCAGAGGTCCCGAAGGTCTGGAAGTAATGAAGGCCATCAAGTTCAGCTTTAACGTCACCAACGATATGGCCGAGTACGAAGCTCTCATAGCAGGGTTGCGCCTAGCCAGAAAAATCGGTGTGAGAAACTTGATAGCCCACAGAGATTCCCAGCTGGTAGTTCGGCAAACAGCAGGGGACTATGGGGCGAAGGACCCAACCTTGGCAAAATACCATGAACTGGTGGCGAAGCTCATTCGGGAGTTCCACACCGTACGAATAAAAAATGTGCCTCATCGAGATAATGCCGAGGCAGATTGCTTGGCAAAATCGAAAACATGCACCGAGGTGCTAGATCACCCGAGCATCACAGTGCTGAGCATAGTAACTTCGAAAAAAGGCTGGAAAGACCCAATAAAAAGATACCTCGCAACCAATACGCTCCCCGAAGACCCCAACGAAGCTGCAAGATTGCAAAGACACTCCGGTCGTTTCTTCCTGATTGGAGAAGAATTATATCGGCAGGGATATGCAAATCCACTACAGAGGTGTGTTGGCGAAGAGGATACTAAAATGATCCTCAAAGAAGTCCACGAAGGTGCTTGTGGTTCACATATTGGAACCGACGCCCTGGTAGCAGTGATACTTTGCCAAGGATACTTTTGGCCTACCCTGAGAAAGGACGCTAGACAGTTCGTCTAGAAATGTGGTAATTGCCAAAAACATGCGAATATCCAAAGGACACCCTCGGAATTGGTAACTTCGGCTGATTATCCCTGGCCCTTCACAGTTTGGGGCATAGACCTCATTGGGCCACTCCCGGCATCACCTGGAGGCGTGAAGTTTTGCGTAGTCGCAGTAGACTATTTCTCTAAATGGGTTGAGGCAGAACCCTTGGCAACTATCTCAGCAAAGGATGTGCAGAAGTTCGTATGGAAGAACATTGTATGCAGGTTTGGCATACCGAAAGGTACTAGTAGCTGATAATGGGTCCCAGTTTATAGACAAAGGCTTCCAAGAATTCATCAGTGACCTCGGAATAAAAATGCACTTCGCCCCAGTGGCTCACCCCCAAAGCAATGGACAAGTAGAAGTATCTAACAGGACTATCAAAGATGGTCTGAAAAAAAGGTTGGGGGAAGCAAAAGGGAAATGGCCAGGAGAGCTCCCGAATGTGTTGTGGAGCTACCGAACAACACCTCGAAGAGCCACAGGGGAAACACCGTTTTCGCTCGTTTTCGGAACTGAGGCTATCATCCCAATCGAGGAAGTGCAACCGTCGGTGCGAGTGCAAGTGTTTGATGAAAGGGGAAATGACCTCGGCCTGAGAACCAAGCTCGACCTTGTCGCCGAACACAAAGAAATAGCGGAGCTGAGGAGAAAAGCTTTCCAGCAAAAAGTGGCCGCGGCTATAAACTTGCACGCCAGGCCAAAAGAAATAAAGAAAGGGGACCTCATTCTCTGAAAGGTTGAATTTGGACCCCGAAGACCATCTCACGGGGTACTTCGCGCAAATTAGGAAGGTCCCTATCTGGTACTTGCCGAAGTGCGAAAAGGAGTTTACAAGCTTGGCAACGCCGAAGGCATAGAATTAAAAAATACATGGCATTTGGATGCCTTGAAAAAATTCTATGCTTAGGATTTTGGTAGGAAAGTTGTATTGCACAAGTTAGAATAAATTTTTTCTAAGTACAAAAGACTTAGCCAAAATTCTTGAGCGTAAATTGTACAAGTTAGAATTTCACAAGGGTGATCGCCGGGATAAGCGTAGGTTTGATTTTCCGAAGTCTCTTGAGCGAACGTGTTCGGGACAATGGGAAATGGAAAATCTTGCAAAAATTTCTAAGTACAAAAGTTTAAAAAGCATAGATCTGATTTTCCGAAGTCTCTTGAGCGAATGTGCTCAGGACAATAGGAAATGAAAAATCTTGCAAAAGACGTAGAAAGAACCTTTATTAAAGATGGAGCTGCTTACAAAGAAAGAAGCTTGCCAAGAAGAAGAAGCACAAAAAATAAGAAAAAAGAAGGCAAAGGACCGTAAGACAACCTAAGGGATCTCGGCATCTCAAGAGCCACCAACTCCTGCGTCCTTGTCCATCGCCTTCGGCGCCGGAGGAGGGAAGGGCAGTTTGAGATGCTCAATCTTGGACCAAGACCACCGAGGCCCCTCGGGAATTTTTAAGGCTTCCAAAAAGGAGAGGTCCAGATCTAGGAACCTCTGAAGGACTTGATGCCAGGTGAGGCAAAAGCCGTCTTGAAAACCGACCTTTGTCATCCCGTTGGCTTTATCCTTCTCCACCCCTAAAGCGTCGAGTTCCTTCTCCAGATCTGTAATCTTCTTCTTCAGGGTCTTCACCTTCTTTTTCCTCGGCTCCTTCTTCAAAGACTCAACCTCGGCTTGGAGCGCGGCCTTCTCAGCAAACACCTTCACCAGGAAAGCCTCAGACTCTGACTTCTCCTTTTGATAGGCTTCATTTGCCGAAGTCAGCTCTGCCACCTTGGAGCCAAGGTCAGAAATCTTCTGAGATGAGTCCTTCAAAAGTTCTTCTTTTTCCTTCAAAAGCCCCTCCCGAACGGCAGCAACCTCCTTTTGCGCAGCTTGAGCCATCTCCGTGTTCTTGGCAGCTAATTCAGAGCACATGGCCTTAGATTTTTCTAGGCAATCTAAGGCCAAGACTCGAAACGCCGCCTTTTTTGCCACCCGAACCCTGAGGAGGCTAGTGAGCCCCAGCAGCTGCAAAGTAGTAAGAATAAAGTTTGTAAGGCAAAAAATGAGCCAAACACTTAGAAGAAATCAAGAGGAAACAAAACAAAGACATGAAGTATACCTGGGCAACGTGCTCGGAAACTTTTGCAGCAAGGTACTCGTCGCTCGGGCACGCCTCGGAAATGGCCTTAAAAGAGGCCTCGGTGAGGATCCCCCGCGAGATTTGGTTGGCTATTCGGGGGCAGTCGCCTCCGGAGTACAAGTTCATGTCCTCCATAAACGACCAGAAAGGTTCCCTCGGGATCTTCCCCTTCGGGATATGGGCATCCCGAAGGGCTCATTTCCGGGCGTGCTCGGCTGCCCAATTCGGATATAGCAGCTCCCCTGTATGGCAAAACAAGAAACTTATCAAGGCAAGTAATCGCCAAAGTTCAAAACATAAGGGCACCAAAGCTTGCCTAAGTGAACGAATCTGGCGGCACCTCGGCCACATCGTCGTCGGAGTCCCGGGCCTCCTCGGTAGAAATCTCCTTGCCTTTGCTCTTGGGGTGCTCCTCGGCAGAAGGAACTTCTACCAACGTGTCTAGAAGAGTCACCGAGGAAATAGGACTCCGAGGAGGGACGTTGGCAACGACCTCGGTCGATGGGGCAGGAGCGACCTCGGGCTCTTCGGGAGCCTCCTCGGAATTTCTGGCTGAGGAGGAGGCGCGTTCTTCTTCGCTCGTTTCACCGAGGACGGCCCGGCCCCAGATGCTTTCCGTCTTCGGGAGACGGCCTTCTTCGTCTACTCGCCTTTCCCGGCTTGACCGAGAAAAAGGGACTTGTAATAGTCAGCAGACTCATCGCCCATCTCTGAAATAAAAGAAAGACATCAGTGTGAGTCCGAGAAGTACTTATACTGAAAAATTCTTGAGATAACTTACGCTCATAAAAGGACTCGTAAGTGACCTCCTTCTGAAGGAGTTGCACCAACCAGGAATCCTTCCCAGCGATGGCAGGAGCCGGCATCTCCAGGTCCGTCTTGTGCTTCTTCACTACCCCTAGCTCCCGAAGGACCTCCTCGGTCATCAATTTCCACTTGATGGGGAAGGGGTAGAGGGGGCACGAAGGGACCTCGGAATCCCAGTCGGAGACTGCTCGGATCCGTCTGTCGAAGTCCGCGAATCTAGGTGCCAACTCAGGAGTGAGCAGCATCCTCGGGTCTACGACATCCATCTCTAACTTTCCCCGAGCCCACTTGGTCGGAATGTACGACCAGGCCTCCTCCATCTTGAGAAAGAAAAATTTTTGTTGCCACCCTCGCCAGCTGTCCTTAGTGGCGAAAGTGAACATATACTTTTTGCTCTCCGATCCCCGAGGGAGCATGAAGTAGAAGCCACCCTTCAGGACCGTATAGAGCTTATAGTACTGAAAAAAAAGAATGAAGTGGGGTTCTATTTTGAAAACACCGCACACGCAAAGGAAGGCGTTAAAGTAGCAGTACGAGTTCGGGGAAAGTTGATTTACGGCAATGCCATGAAACTGGCAAAATTCGCAAATCACCCTCGACGGGGGGTACCGAAGTCCGGCCTTCAGTTGGGCGCGAAAAACAGTAACCTCGTTTTGACGGTTCATAAAATTGACCTCCTGAAGACCAGGAAGTCTGGTGGTGGCATAAGAAAGAAGAAAAAATTTATTGGTCCATCTTTCTAATTTTTCCAAGATCGTACAACAAGTATGACTAGCAAGGGGAAGCCAACTTTCTGGGATAGGAGAAACAGTTGGCGAAGACATTTTTGGAGGAAAAAGACGACTTTGGGGAATGAAAAAATGACTTCAGGAAAGCTTTAAAATCAAAAGGCTTTGGAAATCAAAACCCACCAAATCTTTTTCCGAAATCTGGGTTTGAAGACGCCATCACGAAAATTGACAGGAAAAAACTCCGTCAAACAGCACCGTCGCAAAGAACAGAAGAGAATCGGAAAGCAAGAGGAAAGCAAAAGCAGAAGCAAAAAGAGATTATGACGAAGTGGTGTATATATAGGCCAATTGGGGGTAGGCGAACCGGCGTCATGAGTGCTCCGCGAAGGCGAACAATCGCCATAACTGCTCGGTGCGCATAAAAAGGCGCGCCTGCCCTATCCGATGCACCCCCTGCCAATAACAAGCTGCCACGTGTCAACCATCGCGCCAAAAGAGAGACACGCTTTCTGACACCCGAGAATCCTGGGCGCGCCACTCCAGACTGACACGCCTGGTTACAAGACGCGACGTTGCGCAGACCTACAGAAGGGAGAAGTAGGCTACCTCGAATACACCAAAAGACAGGCTATGGATGAACAGCCTATGTCTCCAGAGAAAAAGTTCCATCTTTGGCACAGGTATTATGCCCAAGGCCCAGAAGGACCTTCTCCAAAAAGCTGACAAGCCAAGTCTCCACTTCGGCTTTCTGGAGGAGGGCCTGTGATAGCCGAAGGGCTATCGCCTCTCTCACTATATATTTCCTGCCAGAAACATGGATGGGAAACCTGGCGTCATCCGAAGGAGGCGCTAACACTGACCTCGGAAGGAGCGAAGCAGAACGCCCCGAACCCATGACCTTGGCTAGAACGCCAAAAACATTAGAGGTGTTGCCAGCTCCCTCGGAGGACCGAACGGATCGCCTTCGGGGATTTAAGACCAGCTATCGCAAGCAGGAGAGACCCTCCCCGAAGGCAGAACCCCCGAACCTGGGAAGTCCCCGAACCACGGGCATAATTCCCGAAGGAGGGCATTCGTACCGAAGGACGACCTCGTCCAAGGAACCTCGGGAGTACGACACGAGCATTTAAGGAGCCTCTGACATGTCGCCCACTGGCGCTACATGCTGCCTCAATTGGCAGTCTGACGCACCGACGCCGTTCGAGTCCTATCATAGCCTGTCTCAGTCCAAGGCTCAAAGAGCCTATAAGCGGCTACATGTTCCCTACGCCCGAAGGTACAAAGGACATCTGAATGAACACGTGTCATAATCTGAACGGGCTGGGCACTCCTATAAATACCAGGAAACACGCCCTGGCAAGGGATCGGACCCTCTTTCCCTGAGAAAACACACAAAGGCAAGGCCATCTATTCCTCTTTTTCCCTCCTCTATCTCCTCTCAGGGCACTAACTTGGGCGTCAGAGGCTTCTCCCCGGAAAAACACACCGGGGACCTCTTAACCCCCTTTTCTGAGCATTTCAGGTACTCTCCCTTGGGAAACTTACACTCCAGACGCTCTCCCTCTCAGGAAGTCTCTCCCGAAGTCACAATGTCAAATGACAAAGATGCAGCCGGGCATCACCATGCATATCCAGTGCTAAGCCACAAGTAATTAAAGTGGCAACAAGCTAGCTTTCGGCCTCACCAATCTTGCATGGGGCCATTTAGTCCTTAAGACTCCATGGCTTCCTTTTTTTCACTAAAACATAGGCATGTTTTGGCACTAATATCATTTAATGGCTCACAATGCCAAGCACAAATCAAAAGAATCCGAAATGACCATTAATCCCATGAAGTTTTGGCCAAGTACTATAACTAGTGCTAGTTTGGTAAACCAAGGCAATGATGCCTTAATTCCTTAGTGGGGAACATGATTTGACTAGTCATCATTGAGTTTTACCAACAATTGGCCTAGTATCCCACTAGTCCCCTTACAACTTTGCATGGCCGAAAACTCCCATTCATAGTTTGTAGTTTCACTAGCATGACCAGTTTAAGTGTGCATTTTAGTCCTCCTGCTTTATTTTCTTGCAAATTTCCCGTGGCCATTTTCCTTGTGCATTTAGAACCCGAAAGTCCTCATTTTAGCACAAACACCATTATGCCTTGCATTCACAATCTTTTATAATGTTTCTCTGTATTTCCTTGTCCTAAGCCAAGCACTTAGGAATGAACCTAACATCTCTGGTAGTGGTCTTCACTTTTATGACCATGAACATGGCCATAGGACTTGTGCTATAGTGTGTCCTGCTTTATGGCACACTGAAGGTTCTGTTTGGAGAGTAGGGTTTCGGTTTGTAAGCATAACTTGGCAAATGAAAACTTTGGTGAATCATGGCATGTAGCCATGTATGTGTACTAGGTAGACTACTTTTGGATGTACATATATATGTAGTCTCAAATGTGCCTAGTTGTTTTGAGGTACATGGAGTACCTTAGTAGGCCGAGTTATGTTTGCTTATGTGCTATGGTTTTGTACATGACAACTTATGGACCTATGTATATAGTTGGTATGAATTTGAAGTATGTTTATCTTGTGAACCTCCCATGTACTATCTATGGCCGAAATGTTCATGTGCATTCAAACATGAGTTTTCAAATTTGTTGATACCTTGGGCTTCTTGGTTGCCATTCTAAGTAGCACACTTGATTCCACACATCCTAAACACTTAAATTTCATTGAGTGTTTGCCTTGCTTGTAATGCAACTTACCTATTACAGCCTTTCTTGTCTTGCAAGTTGCTATTTTGGGCTCTAGTTCTGTTGCAAGTAAATAATTGGGTTTTACTCATAAGCCTCCTAGGCCACCTCCTAGGCTAAATACCTTAAGAAAATAAGACTTAAGGTTAAGTTACATTGGTTGGCCAAATTAAAGGTTCCAATAACACTCCAGAATAAGATTAGTTGGGGGAGTGTAGTAGAGAGTGAATGGGCCAGGGCCTGTGTGAGGTGTGACAGATAGTGGGAATCTCAATAATCCATTCATGCGCGTCACTAATTAGATGATGAGGCATTTGGCTACCTTAAGAGAGTCATAGTTACTCTAGCCGTTTGACCGCACTTGGTTGAATTTCTTCACTTTGACATTCAGAGCACTGGGCAGAAATCACATTGCGTGAGCATCTGCAGGGGCCATCGTAATGCTTTGTTTTAGCTAAATAGTCGGACTCCCTAATGCGAACCCCGATGGTATAAAGACCATGAAACGCGCCCAAGATGTTTTTCAAGCTCCACAAGACATCAAAGAGACTGGATTTGAAGAACCCCACCCCTAATCAACCTGTGACTAGAAACGAGAAGTATAGAACTCCAAGAACACAAGCACACTTGTGCACCAAGGTAGTCCACAAAGAACCAAAGAGAAAACCTCTCCAAAGAGCAATATTATTTCGGCATAAATCTGTGTTTTGACAACCAGAATATGTGCCTATTTATAGGCCTAAACTAGGGTAAAAATCTGGGCAAAATTCGCAGCCCAAGTCACCTAGGAAACCTAGTTACAAAGGACTCAAGAAAACCTAGTCAAACTAGGATTCTAACACACTTTTAACACATGTTTAAGGTGTGCAGCGAATTCCATTTATCCTAAGTGAGCTGAATCACTTCCATGGACTAAATAACATCCTAAATAATTTAAATAAACAGGAAAATAAAATAAAATACGTTACAAAACAAGATTGGCCATAAAAACCCCAAAATAGTCTTCTCAGGTGGTTCCTGCTTGTGTCTTCAACTTCAAGCTGAAATTCGAACTTGATACATCCATGATTTCTCAAAATGCAAAGCATGAAAGTTGTAGATATCTTTCTTATCTTTGAAATGACACCTGAACCACACAAAACGGACATCTAAAGCCAAAGATATGCCCAAAATACTGCAACTGCTTCTGAACCAGCGATGACTCGTAAATCACAACTTTGAAGCTAAATTGGACCTCCTTAACGTGCAAACTGGGTTTCATGGTCTTCATATGATTTGTAGCTCCAGATGTTAGCTTTCCAATGAATCAAGAATCACTCAATTCTGATCTGTTTAGCTCAAGATGTGATTTTTCTACCAGAACATCACCAATCTGTCAACATCCAAGCTTGGCCATCATCTCCATATGATTCCTTGCATGTTCCAGCAGCTCCTTGTCAAACCATTATCCATGAAGCTTGAAACAAAAGCTTGAAGTGCACTAGTGAGCTCCTTAGCCTTCTTCCTTGTCAATGGTCCACTAGTTATCTTCAATGGATCCTTGCCATCCTTGGTTGTGCCTTCTTTGATCGTATCAGCTCCCCCCTCCTTAGAAGGATTCATCCTCGAATCAAAACCTGCATTAGAAAAGGGAATTGAATCAATAACAATGAAATAATCAACACATAAGCACTTACCTTTCACATAAGCACCAATAGCATGGAATGCTTGTGTATGGAGCTTTAATCTTGTGAAAAACCTGAACCAATATCCAAATGCAATGATAATTTTGATACCTCCAGGGTCAAAAACAAAGTTAGAAGCAATTAGCACAACAAATCTGAAATTTTGCACAATTTTCATCTTAACTCTAGGCATCACTTTCATTGCCTTTGCCATCTCAAAAACATTACTCTCACAACAAGTAAAAGTGTAGGAATAATTTACCTTAGGGATGCTGTATGCACTCAAAACAAATGGACCTAAACTCACACAAGTGTTATGGTTATGAAAAACACAAGTTATGCATGTCAAGACAATAGTTTGCATAGGCCATTCAAACAAACAAGAATTGAACACAATGTGGCCTAAACTAATAACAAAACAAGGATGCACGAATTTCACAAAAATCCTAAGCATTTTAAATGAAACAAGATTGGAGTAGATAGGATTAAGTGAAACCAATTCAGTAGCAAACTTATTTTTGCATGTATATGCACAACAATGCATGAAATTTGTGAATGGGATGTGACACAAAACAAAGGACTCAACATACCTCCTTAAAAGGCTGAATTTAAAACCAGAATTTTCA
Organism: Aquilaria sinensis; assembly: GCA_005392925.1. Lineage (NCBI taxonomy): Eukaryota > Viridiplantae > Streptophyta > Magnoliopsida > Malvales > Thymelaeaceae > Aquilaria > Aquilaria sinensis. The sequence goes on along the minus strand of SMDT01001468.1, from coordinate 67,029 downwards.
CTCAAAATAAAAACTTTCAAGTTTGGACATAAAGCAAAAAAATCAATGCTCAAAAGTTTGTGTAATGCATGTGTCAAGATAAAGAAATGCTTGCTGGAAATTAAAGATTGACACACAAAAATGGGCTGAACATGAATGGCAATCAAAGAAGTATGTAATGTATGTGTATGAGCTAATTTATGCATGAAAAATTCCAAAGAAGTAGATTTAACTTGAGGCAAAACAAAATAATGTGAGATGGATGCAAAACAAACAAATTCAAAAACAAAAGACTCCAAAACAGATTTTTCTTTAGAGAAACTCAAGCAATTCCAAAGAGGATTTGACAAAACCAAAGAATTAGAAGCTTTAAAACCATATTTTGTCAAAGTTTCATGCTTACTTCCTTCTCTTAATCTAGTTTCATGAAAACCATTCTTCAAAATAACATTGCAAGCAAACACACATTGTTTGAGATTTTCATGCAAAACTACATCAAATCTAGGTGTTAGGAAGAAATACATTACAGTGGTTGGACTTAGTCTCCAAGTATCTTCCTTTGGTGTAGGAACCACAAAATTTTCACCTTTGCACTCAATGACTTCGGTTGGAGTTGCAACAATTTCATCCCCTTGAACCATAGGATAAGAAACAATGTTAGGCAAACTTTTGCATATGAAATCACTTGGACTTACCTCAAATTGTTCCTTCTCAACCTCCTTTGTTGGTTTGATGCATGGGACATGACTTGGAATATTGGGAACACCAACTTCTTTAATGGGCAGCAACTCACTTGATTCTTGTAGTTCATCTCCACTTAAGTCCTGAAAAGAAGACAACACAACACTAGAAAAAGACTTTGTTATGTTAGATGAAAGTATGGCTTCTCTGTAGGTCTTTCTCTCTTCACTCGGCTTGGGTTCATTACACTCTTGTCTTCTCTCAACTTCGCACTCAATTTCTTCTCTCGGGAACTCTCCACTCTTCTTCCCCTCATGTTCACTCTTCTCACTTAAACTCTCGGTTGTTCTCTCGGCTTTCCCCTCATCACTCTTGCCCTCAACTTTCCCCTCTTTTTCTTTTCTCTCAACCTCACTTTGAAGTTTTCTTTGATCCTCCAAGACTTGTTGTGGTGAAAGTGGTACAAGCATGATTGACTTTTCTTGTTGAGGCCGAGACAAGTCTCCTTTTATGGCCTCCACTTTTGGCTTGGGTGCTTCTCTCACATCCTTGCTCCATGCTCCTCTCCATGTGGAAATTCCTCCTTGACACATCTTGGATGCCTTTGCTCTCTTGATGCTCCTCTCAGCCTCGGTGGCATGGTGAAGCAAGTCCTCCATATTGAAATAAGGCACCATTTCCACTTTGTTGGCAATCTCAGGATTGAGACCATTAATGAATCTAGCAATGGTGGTCTCCTCATCCTCCATGATGTTGGCTCGGGTCAAGGTCATCTCCAAGTCTTTGTGGTAGTCCTCCACACTCCTTTGGCCTTGCACTAGCTTTTGAAGCTTGAGGCGTTGATCTTTAGTGTAGTAGCTAGGAACAAATCTCCTCCTCATCAAGGCTTTAAGGGCTCTCCATGTGTGTATGGGCTCCTCCTCATTCCTTCTCCTAGAAATAACATCCTGATTCCACCATACAAGAGCATAATTAGTGAACTTCATGGTAGCCAATTTAACCTTCTTTTCCTCGGGGTAATGATGGCAATCAAACACCATCTCAATCTTTTGCTCCCACTCCCAATATGCATCCGGATCACTCCTCCCTTGGAAAGATGGAATGGTAAGTTTGATGGAGTTGAGATTGTTGTCCTCCCTTGGCTCACACCTCCTTGGAAACCCATGGTCATGCCAAACTCTTTCTTCCTCCTCGGGTTCTTCTCTCCTTGGACCTCTCCTTGGTTGCAAGATGGGATTTGGTCTCCTTGGCAACCTCAAGTCAATGTCCTCAATCCTCCCCACAAGTCTATTGAGAGTTTCTTGAAGCTCTCTCATGGTTGGCTCATCATTGTTTCTCACTTCCATCCTCCTATCCTCCTGGCCCTCCATACTCCTGAAAATAACAAAGATCCTCACAAACACTCACCTCACGTGTTTCACTCAAAAGATGAACACTCAAACACTCAATTTGTTAGTGAGATATTGCTATTCAAAGAGTTCTCAAAAGTTCTAAGAAAACTATCCTCAAAGCACACAAGAAAACTTGAATTTTTGAAGAACTATTTTGACTCCAAAAGAGGTGGGCTAAACAAGCTTTAAAAGACTCTAAGAAGCCCTTGCAATTGATGATCACAAGAACCACAAAGAAAGCTTTTCTGGCTCAAATCAATGGGATATGTTTGTGGGCACAAAAACTTTCAATACTTTTGAGAAAAACTTCTTTTCCTTTTGCACGCTCTTTTCTTTGTTCTTTTCTCTTTTCTCTCTCTTTTTTTTTTCTCTTTTTTTTTTTACTTGTTGTTTTGATGCTAAACAAACATGCTCCTTGAAATTCCTTGCTGCCAAAGACAAAAAGTCAGTTTTCTATTCGGCCAAAACAAGAAACTATTAAAATTTGCACAATTTGAAACAGCTTTTGGTGTACCGAAACTTCCTCAAATTGGATCCTTCTTTTTTTTTTGGTGTTTTCTTGACTTTAAGATGATGGAAACAATGAAAACAATGAAGATTAATAGGGCTGGACATGAAAAAGAAAGATAAGAAATAATCAGGAACAAACAATTTGAAACCAAGAAAACTAGACAACACGGATTGACTTCTTTTTGGTTGTTTTTGTGATTTTCGGACTTGAACAAGGATGGAATAAAAAGGACAGACCTGAAACAAGAAGAAAAAGGATTAAAATAGAGGATTAAGACACGAAATTACTGGAAAAAAATTGAAAGAAAACCGAAGATAAACAAGAACACAAGATATGTCCTTCAATGGAACTTGTGGCTCTGATACCAACTGATGCGAACCCCGATGGTATAAAGACCATGAAACGCGCCCAAGATGTTTTTCAAGCTCCACAAGACATCAAAGAGACTGGATTTGAAGACCCCCACCCCTAATCAACCTGTGACTAGAAACGAGAAGTATAAGAACACCAAGAACACAAGCACACTTGTGCACCAAGGTAGTCCACAAAGAACCAAAGAGAAAATCTCTCCAAAGTAGCAATATTATTTCATGTCAAGGCTGTTTTTTTACAACCAGAATATGTGCCTTTATATAGGCCTAAACTAGGGTAAGAAGCTGGGCAAAATTCGCAGCCCAAGTCACCTAGGAAACCTAGTTACAAAGGACTCAAGAAAACCTAGTCAAACTAGGATTCCTACACCCTTTTAACACATGTTTAAGGTGTGCAGCGAATTCCATTTATCCTAAGTGACCTAAATCACTTCCATGGCCTAAATAACATCCTAAATAATGTAAATAAATAGGAAACTAAAATAAAATACGTTACAACACAAGATTGGCCATAAAAACCCCAAAATAGTCTTCTCAGGTGGTTCCTGCTTGTGTCTTCAACTTCAAGCTGAAATTCGAACTTGATACAGCCATGATTTCTCAAAATGCAAACAATGAAAGTTGTAGATATATTTCTTATATTTGAAATGACACCTGAACCACACAAAACGGACATCTGAAGCCAAAGATATGCCCAAATTACTGCAACTGCTTCTGAACCAGCGATAACTCGTAAATCGTGACTTTGAAGCTAAATTGGACCTCCTTAACGTGAAAAATGGGTTTCATGATCTGCATATGATTTGTAGCTCCCGATTTTATCTTTCCAATGAATCAAGAATCACTCAATTCGGATCTGTTTAGCTCAAGATATGAGTTTTCCACCAGAACATCGCCAATCTGTCAACATCCGAGCTTGAAGTGCACTAGTGAGCTCCTTAGCCTTCTTCCTTGTCAATTGTCCACTAGTCATCTTCAATGGATCCTTGCTATCCTTGGTTATGCCTTCTTTGATCGTATCACTCCCCTTGTCCATACCAGTTTTGAGTTGGCTATTTGACGCCCGGGGAAGGCCCTGTAAGGGGCCGTTTCTAGTCCGTCCCCCGCCCGGCACGTGGCGACCCACTCTCACTGGGGGAGCAGCTCTAGCAGTCCGTCGACAGTCGACAGGTTCGGGACTGGGACCCCCGTGCCCAGCCCTTAGAGCCAATCCTTTTCCCGAGGTTACAAATCCATTTTGCCGACTTTCCTTACCTACATTGTTCCATTGACCAGAGGCTGTTCACCTTGTGATAGCCAAAGTGCCTATCACCCTACGAACCTATAGGCTCGGGCAAGGCACCACCCTCGGAAAGGAAAGCACCGACTACGGAAAGTATGGTGTCTGGCCCCCTTCATACCTAACCTCGGTAATTCTTCATCCCTATGGACGACAGTACCAACCTCCACGTGTCATCCAACGCGAGAAACTAGGGCACGCCCTCTGACATCACGAAAACCCAGGCATGCCCATCCATAGCTGACACACCTGGTTACAAGGCACGACTGTTCACTAACCCGCAGCAAAAAAAGTAAAAATAAAGGGAGAACGCGCCCCTAGATCGCCAAAGGACTAGGTAGTGGTACCTCGCCCAGGAAGGAACACCCTCGGATGATGAAACGCCTCCTTAAGCAGTGTCCTGCTCAGAGTTTGGCAAAATGTCCTCCGAGAGACCAGAGCCGAAGTCTTCACTTTGACTTTTCTAGGGGGCATGTGATAGCTGAAGTGCCTATCACCCTTCGAACCCGTGGGCTCGGGTAAGGCACCACCCTCGGAAAGGAAAGCACCGACTACGGAAAGGAGGTGTCGGCCCCCCTCATACCCGACGTCGGTAATTCTTCACCCCTATGGACGATAGTACCAACCTCAGGAATACGGTCCACCATCACCCTCGATGAGACAACTAAACTGTCACGCCCCAAACTGCCCCTGGTCCACCTGGGCCCGATTATCAAAGTAATGCAGCGGAAATTACTTAAACGGAAGGGCTTTATTAAATATTATGAGCACCGACGGCGTGACTGCAGGACCTATTCCGGTACTAGCTTGTTACTTAAATACTTTCAATGTGTTATCAGGGTGCTCTTCAGGAACGAGCTAATACCTATGTGGAATTCTAGTGTTCCATTTACGGACTTTACCACTTAGCCAGTTACACACACAAGTCTTTAGATGCCATCTCAACAACTAGGCAACAATATCCATGCATATCCAGATTCACTGGAAATCTTTCCTTAGATGCACATACTCAACTAATTACACTTGTAATACAAGTAAAGCATACACTTAATCCATTAAGTGCATAGAATGTGTGTCCATCAAGTGTACTAATCCAATGTATGGCAACCAAGAAGCCCATCTCATTTCAAGTTTGAAAACCACATTTATATGACCATGAGCATCAGCCAAGTCTAGTACACATAAGATGAATATCCATCATGGCATTCCATCTGCATAAAACCATGCAAACATGGCATATAATCATCGAAAGCTAATCACAATCATAATGGCAACAATAAAGCATCACCTACTTGGAAAAGAAAAGGTATCAAGGATGCTATATGTCTCTAATTAGCCAGGTTCAGGTTTACAGACCACGCTCTCATACTACCCAAACCTCGACTCATAATAACCTGGAACACATTCCAGCTTAATAGACCTTGTTCCCACAACTTCTAAACTCCATAAGCCTGCACAAGGAAGTCTAAACCATTAGCTTGATTCACAAGCAATCTATACCACATAAGTCACTTAGAGTCAAATGAATATAATGAGCAATACCAAACACATACCCAACCCTTTAGCAATTTAAAATGAGTACTCCAGTACTCCTAGCTTGACCCTTCAAGCAATCCATTTCCTACAAAATATAAATCAGGGCGGGTGAGTTATAAAACTCAGTAAGAATCCCGACGGCATCCAATGCCTAGTGAGGTATTTAACCCATGACTTTCAAAGTCATTATATGGCTTCCAAAGCCTAAACTTGTGCCAAGAATGTAATGGCAATTAATCCATGTTCCTGCAAAGGAAAAGACTAAAACAAAGAAAACACAAGATATAGCATAATAACAATAACAATAATAATATGGGTCAGCATGCACATACAATTTCATAGAAGCACGCAACTCAACACACACAACACTGTCTTCAAAACATCATGTTCCATGTCATTGTGGGCATCGCAAGCATCAGCATAATCCATGCCACTAATCCCGGCATGCCATTTATTTTTATAACCTACTGAGCGCTTTTTGCTCATTGTCTTTGCCTTGCTTTGATTTGTTTGTTGTTGTAACTTTCTCTTTGCCTTAATGGACCTATAAAGCCCAAAATACTAACAAGTTACTTAATTGCTTTTCATTAAACAAGAGAACCATAATTTCCAAGCATACTTGGTTTAACTTACTCAACCTCACTTAAGGAGGAAAAGGCCCACTTAGCCTTTCTGTGAACTGAGGCCCAATTTTCTATGAACTCAGGCCTACATTGGCCTTTTCTGGAACTCAGGCCCAACTGGCCTTCTCTGGAACTCAGGCCCACTTGGCCTGTTTATTTTCTCAGGCCCACTTGGCCTTTTATTAATCCAGGCCCGCTTGGCATTTTAATTAACTCAGGCCCACTTGGCCTTTTATCTTTTCAGGCCCACTCGGCCTTTTAATTCCTCAAGCCCACTTGGCCTTTTAATTTCTTTTCTGGACTTGGACCAGCTTAACATTTAGGCCCAATTTTACCTTTTCAGGATTTGGCCCATTTAACTTCTCCAGGATTTGGGCCCATTTGCCAATAATACCATTATGGCCCAAAATAGCCCATTTAAGAGTTTCTGGACCAAGAATACTTGGTTTTCAATTTGGCCTTCAAATTTAACTCTTGGCCCAATTAGCCCCATTACTTCTTTCTTTTGCTCAATTTAGTCCCATAAGTTTTCTAAGGACTCATTTATGCCAAGAACACTTGGCTAACACCAATTTTCACAAAAATGGTGTTATGGCCGAATCTATCATCATACTTTCTTCACCGTTTTGGCTTCACATTTTGCTATGAACACAAAAATACCAAGAACACTTGGTTTGCACACACAACCAGCAAAAATGGCACTTATGGCCAAATTTCACTTTATTTCTTTCTTTGATACTTTAGCTCCACATTCATCCAAGAACTCAAAAATGCCAAGAACACATTGGCTAACATACAAAGTCACCACCAACTCAACATGGTTGAATATTCACTAGCTTCCTTAGCTTACAAAATTTCTTCTTTTTACCTCCATCTTTTGGCTAACACTTTGCATGTTCATAAGAACACATGTACTACCAAGAAAACTTGGTTTAAACCTTATGTGTGCCAAGATTACTACTTGGCTGAAAATTCTAGTGGTTCCATAGCTTACAAATCTTCTACTTTTGCATCGATCTTTTGACCATTGTCTTGTATACTCACAAGGACTTTAATGATACCAAGAACACTTGGAAAAATGTCCATGCATGCTAAGATCTTAACTTGGCCGAATACTTCTTCTTGCTTTCTTCCAACTTTTGCTTGTTTCCTTCCTTGGAATGGCCATAAAAACACTCAGTCCTCCGAATTTTCAACGGCCGCTGGGGGTGCACCGGACGCCGCGAGACATGCGACACTCCTCCGGCCGCTGGACCCTACCTCTGGCTGAGCTGTTTCCAGGGTGCGTAGGCTGTTAAACAGAAAAGATAACTCTTGCCTGGGACCCCGCCGACGTCTTTGGACTCCCAATTGTTATTGTCAACCGTTGCATCCTGGTTCGAAAATTTTATCTGGATTCCCTTTCGAAGCTCGTGCCGAAGCGCTATCGGACAGGCTTCCCCCGTCTCTTAGGATCGACTAACCTATATGCTCTCGGTCACAACCAAACTTCAAATGTCCAAGTGTTCTTCAATCACAATGCCTACCATAATAACACATAGGCATCAACAACACATAATTATGGATTAAATACCATGTACTCCAAGAAGAACACCAAGATTACTCATCCAATACTTTCGGCCAACAACCAACTTTCAAACCAACATCAAACTTGTTCAATTAACTCAATCTAACAAGAATTGAGCTTCTAAATCCCTTGTTCATGGAAGAAATACCATGGAAATCAAGAGATACAAAGAATACCTTGGAACCCTAGCTTGATTTGGCTCGGCCCTTCACCAAAACTCAAGAACAAAGCTTGATTCCAAGTAGTCTAAAGCCGAAACAAGTCTTCCAAGCTTGAATCCTTCAAATGCCCTCAAGATTTCTTGAATTCAAGACCAAAGTGTGGATGAACTCTCATGGAAAAGCTCTCGGCCAAGCAAGAGCAAGGTAACCCGAAATGAACAAATGGCCTTGGACTTAGTTTCGACCGAAAGGCACATGTGATTTAGTTAGCAAATATACTAACTTTTGTCTCCCATTTCTTTGCATGAAACAATCTATTCCTTAGCTTCATATGATCACAAGGCCGCCACTTAAACTTGTGCCCAATTTGACATTTAGGTCACTTCATGGCTTATAATGCCATGCAAACAACAAACACAAGTACCAAAGTACTATAATTACCCAACTGTAACCGGCCATGTAACTAGAATAAAAACTAGTTAGTTTAGCTAGTTAACTAGTGAATAATTCTTTAGTGGTAGACAAGACTTGACTAGTAATCATTGTTGTCTACTGGTTCTGGTCTAGTCTTGCACTAGTCATCCAATAAACTTGCATGGCCGAAATGATCAACTTAAAGTTGATAGTTTTAATTGTACCACTCATTCATGTGTACAATTTGATCCCCTTTCTCTGTTTTCTGTCTGTTTTTCCATAGTTTAGTTTCTATGTGCAGTTTAGCCCTAAAAATTTTTAGCTTTACACATAGACCACTATACTAGTTTCCATAGTTCTCCTCATCCTTCCTTTATGCTTTTCTTTGTTCTTTGTTTTTCTTGGCCTAAGCCAAGCACTTAACAGGTACCTAACAATTCCTCCCTCCTTAAAGAATTTGGTCCTCCAAATTCTTCACCAACTTAAGGTATAGCTAAGGGTAATTAGAGGCAATTTCCTGTTCCACTTCCCAGGTTGCCTCCTCTGGAGTGTGGTTACTCCACTGCACCTTAATCATAGAAATCCACCTACTTCTTAACTTCCTGGTATCTCTAGTGAGGAACTGAATTGGCACTTCTTCATATGTAAGGTTGGGTGCCACATTTACAGCTGCAGGTGTTTCTATCTGCTTGTAACTTGGAACATACTTTTTGAGTAAACTCACATGGAACACATTGTGTATGTTTCCAAGTTCTAGTGGCAGGTCCAGTTGATATGCCACATTTCCCACTTTGGCCAGTATCTGGTATGGCCCAACATATCTGGGTGCTAGTTTCCCCTTTTTCCCAAATCTGATTACTCATTTCATTGGAGAAACTTTTAACCACACCCAATCTCCTTCCTGGAATTCCAGGTCCTTTCTCATTTTCAAGTTTGCATAGGCTTGCTGCCTATCATTGCAAGTTTTGATCCTAGCTTGGATCAGTTTAATCTTCTCAGTAGTTTATTAATAATGTCTGGTCCCAATTCTAACTTGTCTTCTGGCTGATGCCAGCAGTGAGGAGTAACACATCTCCTGCCATATAAGGCTTCATAAGAAGCCATTCCTATCACTAAATGATGGCCATTATTATAGGAAAACTCTATCAATGGGAGATGCACATCCCATTCACCTTGGAAGTTGATTACACAGCATCTCAACATGTCTTCCAGAGTTTGTATAGTTCTTTCTGTTTGTCCATCAGTCTGAGGATGGTAGGCAGAACTAAACTTGAGCTTAGTGCCCAATGCCTGACGCAGGGATTTCCAAAACCTAGAGACAAATCTAGGATCCTTGTCTGACACTATGTCATCAGGTATTCCATGTAATCTTACGACTTCTCTTATGTAGAGCTGTGCCAATTTGTCCAAAGAATCAGTAAGATTCATGGGAAGGGAATGGGCTGCCTTGGTCAATCTATCCACAATGACCCAAATGGCATTATGCCTCCTCCTTGTCAGTGGCATGCCCACTATAAAATCCATAGAGATGGATCCCCATTTTCTCTCAGGTATGGGTAAGCTCTGTAGCTTTCCCCCTGGTCTCTGGTGCTACACCTTCACTTGTTGGCATGTTTCACAACTAGCCACAAGTGTATTAATATCCTTCCTCATACAAGGCCACCAAAAATAGGCTCTAAGAGCATGATACATCTTTGTGGCCCCTGGGTGCATACCCAGCTTACTAGAGCTAGCTTCCTCCAATATTTGAATTCTTAGGTTGTCCTTTTCAGGCACATACAACTTATTCTAGAAATGTAGCACTCCTTGCTTAAAGGAAAAACCTTGAAATAGTTCTCCCTTATTCTTGCCATAAATCAAGTCTAGCTCCTTATCATTAGCTTGAGCTTCCCTAATAAGCTCTTTCCACTCTGGTGTAATATTGAGTACTTTCAGTTGCTCACCTTCCTTAGCTAACCATTGGTTTGCCAGGGGAGTAATATTCAGGCTTTCTGCCTTTTGCTCAACCTCACCACCTTTGAGTATTCCAGTATAGTTTCTACTCAAGGCATCTGCCACTACATTGGCTTTCCCAGCTGTGTATTCAATTACACAGTCAAAATCTTTCAAATATTCCAACCACCTTCTTTGTCTCATGTTCAAATCCTTTTGAGTGAAAAGGTACTTAAGACTTTTGTGGTCTGTAAATACTTGGAATTTATTACCAAGAAGATAGTGCCTCCACTGCTTAAGAGCAAATACCACTGCTGCCAATTCCAGATCATGCACTGGATATTTCTTTTCATGTGGTCTCAACTGTCTAGACCCAAAAGCAATTGCTTGCTTTTCTTGCATCAAAACACAGCCTAGTCCTACATGAGAGGCATCTGTAAACACCTCATATTCCTTTTTAGGGTCAGGCAGGACTAGTACAGGAGCTGAAGTCAGCCTCCTCTTTAGCTCTTGAAAGCTTTCCTCACATTGGGTTTCCCAGGCAAATTTCTAGTTCTTTCTAGTTAACTAAGTCATAGGAGCTGCTAAAACAGAAAATTTTGGCACAAATCTTCTGTAATAGCCAGCTAACCCCAGGAAGCTTCTGACTTCCTTTACACACTGGGGCTGCTTCCAATCAAGGGTTGATCTTACCTTTTCAGGATCTATAGCCAATCCTTGATCATTTATTATATGACCCAAAAATCCAATTTCTTTTGTCCAAAATTTGCATTTACTCAGCTTTCCATAAAGCTGATGTTCTTGGAGCAAGCCAAGCACTACTTTAAGGTGTTCTTTATGAGTTTCCTCATCCTTGGAATATACCAAGATATCATCAATAAACACCACCACAAAGTGGTCTAGGTGTGCCCTAAACACCCTCTGCATTAAGTCCATAAAGAATGCAGGTGCATTAGTAAGCCCAAATGGCATCACTGTGTACTCCAAATGTCCATACCTAGTTTTGAAAGCAGTCTTAGGTATGTCCTCCTCCCTTACCCTTAGCTGGAAATATCCAGACCTTAAATCAATTTTGGAGAACACTTTTGTTCCTTTTAATTGATCAAACAAATCCTCTATCCTTGGAAGAGGATACTTATTCTTTATGGTCAATGCATTTAGTTTTCTGTAGACTATACAGAGCCTAAGGGTTCCATCCTTCTTTTTCACAAACAGCACAGGTGCTCCCCAAGAAGACACACTGGGTCTAATGAACCCTTTTTCTAGTAATTCATCCAACTGCTTCCTGAGTTCTACCATCTCAGGGACTGCCATTCTATAAGGAGCAGTAGATACTGGTGCTGCTCCTGGTACGAGCTTAATTTCAAATTCCACCTCTCTCAAGGGTGGCAAACCAGGTAAGTATGTGGGAAAGGCCCCTTGGAAATCTTGAACTATGTGTATTTTCCTAAGTTCATCTGATGCTTCCTAGTCATTAAATCGCAGGCATTCTTGCTCACTTTCTGGAGTTATCATCTCCAGCACTTTTAAGTGGCAGTCCATAGCCAACTCTAAGGGCTTATCCAAATCAAATACTGTTCCGCCAGGCAATAATAATCGTCTGGCCTGACAATCCATAATGATTCTATTCTCCCCTAACCTGTTCATGCCCAAGATCACATCATAACCATGTGTCTCTAACACTATGAGGTTATTTCTCAGTTTCAGCTTGCCTATCTGTATCTCACAGTTTTCTACCATATAGTAGGCAAACAAAATTTCATTGCCAGCTGTTCTTACCAAGTGCATGTTGTCCATATACTTTACTTCTAGATTCATGGCCTTAACCAAGCTTGTAGCTATTATAGACAATAAAGCTCCAGTATCAAATAAAACAAATACTAATTGGCCATTAAGGTAAATTGTACCTTTCAAGGCCCTTCTGCTAGTCTTGTGCTGACTAGTCTCCTTCTCAGCCTCTGGTGTTTCTTGTCCTCTCCTGGAAGATTCCAGTTGAAACACCCTTCCTGGAAGAGTACCAGGCCTTCTTTGCTCCTGAGGTACTCTGGGCGCCAGCCTCCCAACCTGGGCTGGCCCTTGAGTCCTTAGCTGGGGCATAGGCATTTGTCCCCTAGGTCCTCTGGGAGTAAAGTTTCCCAGCCACTTCTTGCCACTTTCACCCCTCTTTGGGCAATCCCTCACCCAGTGGTCTGGGGCTCCACACCTATGGCACCCTGTGGAAGCTTTAAAACATGGCTTGTTGCCATGAAACTTTCCACATGTGCTGCACTGAGGACCATACTGTTGTGGATGTAGTCCTCTTTCCTTTTTATTCTCCTTCCTGCTTCCTCCTGCATCTCTTTCTTCTCTCGGCCTCTTTGATTATTGTCCCTTCTTTGTGCCACTTCCACTTCCAGGCCCACTTTTGAATTGTTCCTGGGATTCCTGCTCCAGAGCCAGTGCACTCTGCATGACTGTGTAGTAGTCTCTGGCTCCAATTGCTCTGAGGATTTGTCTCAGCTCAGGTCTTAGACCCCTAGTGAACCTCTTGGTTCTCAGTTCCTCCTGTCCTTCGTACTGAGGCGCATACCTGATCAAACTGTTAAACCTCTGCTCATACTCTAGCACACTCAACTCCCCCTGCTCCAGTTGGTCAAATTCAACTTGCTTCTGGTCTCTCTATGCTTCAGTAACATACTGCTGATGAAAGACCCTGACGAAATCAGCCCATCTCATAGCTCTCATCTTGTCTAGAGGCCTCATCTGATTCCTCTCCTGATAACTCCTTTGTACTGCCCTCCACCAGAGTTCAGCATTTCCTTCTAGCCTGAAAGTGGCTAGCAGTACTCTCCATGTGGAAGTAACCTCCATCCTTTCCAATATCTTCTCTATTTGATATACCCAGAACTCTGCCTCCTCTGGGTCACATCCTCCTCTGAAGACTGGAGGTTTCAATGCCAGGAACCCCTCCAACTGGCCCTCCTTTAGTCCTCCTCTACTGTGCCTTCTCCTACTCTCCTCTCTGCTATTGGATTTACCCCTGGATGATCTGCTTGATCTGCTCCTCATTGTGGTCTCCTCAGTAGAGGGTTCAGTCCCCCTGGAGTATATATATGCATCTCTCTCCTCAATGTCTGGGCTATCATCCTCCTCTTCCTCTTCAATTCTGGGCTCCTGCCTCACTTCAGACCTCATCCTTCTGGCCCTTGGGTGCCTTCTTTCCTCATCTACTTTTTCCTCCTCTTGGTTTCCTCCAGCTCTGCTAGATTGGTCATAACCCACTGGCTCTTTGCCAGGCCTCCTTCTTCTCCTTCTCCCTTCTGCTTCTGCTGGTTCTAACTCTTCCTCATTCTGGGCTTGGCCTCTAGCCAAGGATTGCATTCCCAGCACAAGTTGAGCCACAGTGGCATGTAGTGACTCCATCATCACTTCCATTCTCCCCTGTCTGTCTCTACTAGGTCTAGGTGCTTAGTACTTGGCAGTGGGCTCTGCGGCCACATTATATTCCATTTCTTCAGCCTGAGTTTCAGGCACATTTTCTTGCAAGCCCTCTGCATTATGGGCTGCAATACCTTCTACTTGTCTCAGGGAATCCCTGTCCCTGCCCCTGGTTCTCATCCTGCACTCTCAATTGCAGATATTCACATATATCCAAAATAATACAAGTATTAAATAAGTTAGACCTAAATGAGACACTATTTAGGCTAAGCTCTGATCATAGTATCAAGCAAGCTCTGATACCAAACAAAGCCTGTCACACCTCGCTCAGGCCCTGGCCTATAAGTTTCTAAATTAACTCACAAGCCCAACTCCAAAATTTAGTTTCTAGCATTCGGCCAAGCAAACCATGGGAACATTAAGTCTTATTTTCTTAAGTTGAGAGGCCTGGGAGGTGGCCCAGGTGGCTTTAAAACAAGTCCAACAATACTTGCAGCGAAGGCAAGGCCCAATACCACTAACTTGCACAACAAGTAAGGTTTTAATTGAATACTTGCATACCAAGCAAGGCAACACTTAATGAAGTTTTTAGGTGCATAATTTGTGTGCAATCAAGTGTGCTATCCATATGACAACCAAGAAGCCACATTATTGGTTTAGATTTTGAAACCATAAGTTAATATGTACATGATGCTCTCGGTCAACAACATACATATAACGATGCTCAACATTTCCATAAGACTAGGCCCATAACTATTCACATAAAAGTGCCATACATTGGCCCAAAATATTCAGCATACATGTACAAGCATAAAGCCATCCATAAGCCCATACATAACTTGGCATACAATCCCAACAAAAGCATCACAAGTCTAGGCATCAAGGACTACACATATGTACACAAAAAGGGTAGTCTACCTAGAGTCCAACATGGCTACATGCCATGAAACCGAAAGCTAAACATGCCAAGTTATTACATACCAAGACCATTAATGGTCAAACAGAACTTTGAGAATTCCATACAAAAGCACACACTGCAACACCAACCCAATTGCCTGATTCATTGTCATGAAAGTAAATACTATGATCAGAGCCAAAGTCCAAGTGTCCATAGCTTTTCCTAGACAAGTCTCCAACTACAGCCTGCATACTTATCACATAAGTCTCGGCCAACCAAGAATATAAGACTTGTAATGTACTAGAACTAATAAGCCAAGCACACATTGGCACATACCTTGGAAAACAAGCAAACAAGCACTAAACACAAGTACAGAGCAAACTAGTGCTACTCAGGCCGAATGTCTTTGCCTGAAAATAAAAGGATGGGGAGTGACTAAAACTCAGTAGGATTCACTTATATATATTTAACTCTAATAAGAGTCTATTTAGTTAAGCTGAGTATACACTCAAGCTTAACCTCCCAATAGCTAGCTTTACCTGCAAAACAAACACAAAGACAAGGAAAACCAAGCATATACATATACAAGATAAATAACCATGGCATAAAATCCACAATTCCATAAGTGGGGTTAGCAAGCACATGGAAAGCACCAAAGCACACAAGAACACACACACACTCCACATTTTGCTCTCGGCCCAAATAATCATACATGTACCCATGTGCACATTGCACACAAAACACCATCAAACCATCCACTTCCACTTAGAGCTCCAAAATGCTAAGCAAATAGGCCACATTTACTTGCATTTCTAGTACATGTACATTAGTTAATTAGCTAATCAACAATTCAACCAAGTGAAAACTCAATAGCCCATCAAGCAACTAAGGTCATTTGGCAAATTTCAACCATCACTTAGTCACTCTAAACACTTGAACCATGGTAATTCACCAAGCAATATCAAGTGTTAGTGAACCCTACCTCAATATGCTCTCGGTCACAACCAAACTTCAAATGCCCAAATGTTCCTCAATCACAATGCCTACCATAACAACACATAGGCATCAACAACACATAATCATGGATTAAATACCATGTACTCCAAGAAGAACACCAAGATTACTCATCCAATACTTTCAGCCAACAACCAACATCAAACTTGTTCAATTAACTCAATCTGACAAGAATTGAGCTTCTAAATCCCTTGTTCATGGAAGAAATACCATGGAAATCAAGAGATACAAAGAATACCTTGGAACCCTAGCTTGATTTGGCTCGGCCCTTCACCAAAACTCAAGAACAAAGCTTGATTCCAAGTAGTCTAAAGCCGAAACAAGTCTTCCAAGCTTGAATCCTTCAAATGCCCTCAAGATTTCTTGAATTCAAGACCAAAGTGTTGATGAACTTTAATGGAATAGCTCTCGGCCAAGCAAGAGCAAGGTAACCCGAAATGAACAAATGGCCTTGGACTTAGTTTTGGCCAAAAGGCACATGTGATTTAGTTAGCAAATATACTAACTTTTGTCTCCCATTTCTTTGCATGAAACAATGTAGTCCTTAGCTTCATATGATGATAAGGCCGCCACTTAAACTTGTGCCTAAATGGACATTTAAGTCACTTCATGGCCTATAATTCCATGTACACATCAAACACAAGTACCAAAGTGCTTTAATTCCCCATGTGTAACTGGCCATGTAACTAGAATAAAGACTAGTTAATTTAACTAGTTAACTAGTGAATAGTTCTTTAGTGGTAGACAAGACTTGACTAGCAATCATTATTGTCTACTAGTTTTGGTCTAGTCTTGCACTAGTCATCCAATAAACTTGCATGGCCGAAAATGCCAACTTTAAGTTTGTAGTTTCAATTGTACCACTAATCTGAGTGTACAATTTGATCCCCCTTCTCTGTTTTCTATCAGTTTTCCATAGTCCAGCTTCTAGGTGCAGTTAAGGCCTGAAGGTTTCTAGTTTTGCACATAGATCACTGTACTAGTTTCCATAGTTCTCCTCACTATCCTTTATTCTTTTCTTTGTTTTCCTTTGTTTTTCATGGCCTAAGCCAAGCACTTAGGAGGTACCTAACAGCATACACCGCCCTGGGTTCCTCCATTTTGGCCAACCGCATTGCTGTGCATACAGGAAGGCCAGTATCAGCCACACACAGCCCTGACAAACATTACCACGAGGGTTGGGGGCTATAATGCGTGACACCCTGGCAGACGTGCCCTCGGCCCACAGGCTTGGGGCGCAACTTGCATTCAATAACTCGATGGTTCACGGGATTCTGCAATTCACACCAAGTATCGCATTTCGCTATGTTCTTCATCGATGCGAGAGCCGAGATATCCATTGCCAGGAGTCATTTTAGATTCATTTCAATGCTTGATCCCCACCGCCCCATTTCTGGGTGCACGGGGCAAACATGTTGTGTGATTAAGTTCCTTGGCACAGTCCGGGCCGAGGTTTGGTTATGACGGCCGCAAGGGCCAACTGAAGAGGGAATGGGGCATAATGACACAATTCCAACTCGACACATTGTTATTAATGTTCACGGGTCATGATGCTGTGTGGGAATCGACAACGATCCTTCCGCAGGTTCACCTACAGAAACCTTGTTACGACTTCTCCTTCTTCTAAATGATAAGGTTCAGTGGACTTCTCGCGACGTCGCGGGCAGTAGACCGCCCTCATTGTCACAGCCCACACAGGCCCTGGCCTAAGGACACTCTGTACCACTCACCACTATCTTGCTTAGGGTTGACAAACTAACAAATTTCTTAAGTGTTGTCATTAACTATCAATTCGGCCAACATTGTTACTAGACTTGAAGTCTTATTTTCTTAAGGTATTGGGCCTGGGAGGTGGCCCAGGAAGCTTTTGAGTGTACTTGGTTAGTTTCTTGCAACAAAAGTAAGGCCCAATATTGTTATCTTGCAAAACAAGCAAGGCTGTAATTGATAACTTGCATAACAAGCAAGGCATACACTCATGTAAATAAGTGTCTAGGATGTTTGCAAATCAAGTGTGCTACTTAGTACATGACAACCAAGAAGCCCAAGATACCATAAGGTTTGAAAATCCAAGTTTAGATGCAATGAGCAAATGAGCATTCGGCCATGAGTAAGGCATGGGAGATTCACAACATAAAACACATCGCACATTCATAAAAAAATGCCACACATTGCCCCATGAACATTCATCATTTATGTTAGTGTTGTGCCTAAAAAGCCAATCATGAGATGATTGTATTTTTGCACATTGAGTCATGATATTTTATTGAGGCATTAATCCAGCAATTATGTTTGTTGTTTTGTTTCTGTGTAACGTAATAAACATAATTGTAACCCTAGAATAATGATATTCTTAAACATCCCTAGTCTAGTATTATTGTAGAGCGGGTTGCAATAATACATAACGACTAGCATATGTGGAGACTAATATGAGATATGTAGTCTACATATGGGTACAAGTTGGAGAACTTGTGTACTGGACCGACCCACCATGAGAACACTTCATGGATCGTTATATGATTGTCATAAGTGATTCTCAAAGTGATCATGGTATATATTGTCCTTCGACCTAAGATCATCAAGGTTCCCTACATGTGAGTCACATACTTTGACACTTTCCTTTGTTGCTCATAACTGAGTGAACTTGAAGAAGGTCATTGGGTATGTCACATATCATGCAGAGGGATTTGCATGACCAAGATGGGATTTCTCCCTCCTATGTAACGGGAGTGATATCTTTGGGCCCCTTGATAGAGTAAGACTTAGAAAAATGCATGACCATGCTTGGATGAGTTGATATACGATATCAATGTCATCAGTTTAAGTTGGTCTACTCGATAATCAAGAAACCAAAGATTGGGCTATACGAGAGTCACACATTCCATGTCTCGTGCTTAGTATTGATATCTTGGAC
The DNA here is from genome assembly GCA_005392925.1 of Aquilaria sinensis. Lineage (NCBI taxonomy): Eukaryota > Viridiplantae > Streptophyta > Magnoliopsida > Malvales > Thymelaeaceae > Aquilaria > Aquilaria sinensis. The sequence continues at coordinate 48,341 of SMDT01001468.1, read as the reverse complement.
AAAGGGACAATGGCATCTATTGATGATGATAAAAAAGGTTTAGTCGAATCATCGACAATCTTGTCACTTGGGTAGCAATGATGTGTTGCTAGACACCGCTCATTGCTTATGATCATAAATGTGATTTATGATCATTGTCAATGTGGCAAGAGCCTATTGGGTCGCACACATAGAGCCATTTAGATCATTAGAGTGCATGGGCTAATTATTTGGGTTATGGTTTCACTTTAATTTCATGTTAATAATGGGCCAAAGAGTTGAGCCATTATTAAGCCCGAAATTAAAGCCTAATTGGATTAGGGTTTGAAACCCATTAGGCCTAGAAGTTGAGTTTCACTATAAATACAAATTTTAGTGAGAAATTTGTAGGTCTCTTTGCCCTAGCCTCCCAAAAGGACAGCCGCACTTTTCTCATACAATTCCTTGGAGGACGCAAGCTAGCACTGTGAGCGCAAGAGAAATGCATCTGCTGGGACGTGGTGGAAGCATGGTGATCCCGAGAGGCTCGTGTGGATACCATAGAGAGCCTGAACACGTCAACTGTTCAGGTTTAGTGATTCAACTCTATAGTTGAGTAAGAGATCTCAACTGAAAATTAGGCATGAAAATTTTTGAACACCCGATTTACCCCATTTCACTTGGATCCTGGAGGGTTTCGATTAAATTCCGCTGCGCTATTTAGCGCCCGAAACCCATCAATTTACATGTCCAAAACCAACACTAACAAGCATAATTTAGCATACCAAGGTACTCTAAGTACAACAAAACCTATGTATACCCGAGACTACACATATATATACACAACCAAAAGTAGCCTACAGAGAACACAAAACATGGCTACATGCCAAGGTTCACCAAAGTTCAAGTTCACCAAATTATGCTTACAAACCGAGACCATTACTCTCCAAATAAAACCTTAAGTGTGCCGTAGAGCAAGACACACTACAACACAAGTCCTATACCATATTCATTGTCATAAATGTGAAAACCACTATCAGAGCAATAGTCCACATATCCATTGCTGTTCACCTAGATAGTCCCACACTAATCAAGCTTGCATAACTTAGAACATAAGTTTCAGCCGAAACCTTGAACAAAGACTTGTAAATGTACAACTTAATCATGGCAAGCACAACATTGGCACATACCTTAGACATGCAAGCACAACTCACACATTAGCTAGTAACCAAGCAAACACTACTCAAGCCGAGAATCCTTTCTTGAAACAAAAAAGTATAGGTAATGAGTAAAAATTACTCAATAGAGTCCACCACCATAACAACTCAATTAAGAGTTTATTTAGTTAAGCCAAGTATCGAACTCTAGACTTAAACTCCTCAAGCTCATAATGCCCTGCAAAACAAGACATAAAAACTCCAAAAACCACAACAATATACAACATACTAGCATAACCAAGACATATAGGCATCAGTATGAATGTAAAAGGGTTATCAAGCACAAGGAAACACTCAAGCACACAAGATACACACTCACACACCACAATGTACATTCAACCAAAGCCCTAGCATGTGCCCTTATGCACCATTGCACTCATTACTTCACCATTTTAATCCACATCCACTAGAGCGCCAAAATTCCTAGCAAGTTGGACTCACTCACTAGAATTTCTAGCACATACCAATAATTGATTAGCTAACCAATGTTCATAAAGCCGAATCATCTCAATAAGCCCATCAAGTAACTAAGGTCATTTAGCATATTATAACTATCACTTAGGCACTCTATTACTTGAATCATGCTACATTACCAAGCAAACAAGTAAAACCGTGAACCCTACCGTTTCAAATAAAGCTTGAGCTTTCTTGGTTAATGCTTAAACATCCAAGATCGAAATGCTCCTAAACAAGGATCACCTAGCATATTTCAACTATCAATTAGGCATTAATATTACTTGTTCATGGAATCTATACCATGCATTCAAGTAATTTGCAAATGTCTACCTCAATTCTAAGCTTGCATGCCTCAGCCTCTCCTTGTTCCTTTAAATCGAAGCTTTAACTTGAATTCTTAGGTCACCTAGCACCGAGAATGGAGGTTCCAAGCTTGATTTCATGTTCAAGCTCCCATTCAATATGAATTTGGCATGTGATAGCTGGAGGGCTACCACCCCCGAAGGACTTCACATGTGCGCGCCACCTCCGGTTGAACCAGACACGACAAAACCCCGGCAAAGAAAGGGCCACTGCACCCTCGGACAAGTTGGAGAGGCGCTACCTTCAGGAAACGCATGGAACCAACTTCAGTCAGAAGGAGTCACCGCCCTTCACGAGGGTGACCTCGCATCGACCTCACACACTCAAAAGCACCTTCGAATACTCTTTGGGCCACCCTCGTGGCGCGCTCACGAAGTGCCATCATCAGGTACCCGAGCCTGACCTCGGGAGGGCCCAACCGAAGGTGTCTCATACAAACAAGAGACCTCCCTCTAGAGGAGCTCACCTCCCCGAATGAGCTCTGTACCCCGAAGGAGTTTGGTCCCCCAAAAAAGGCCACGCGGGCGTACGATGAAATGGCTGAGGAGTCTCTGACACATCGTACCCGTACAGCGCCCGACACATCACCCTCGGACATACTTTAACACACCGTACTCGTACAGCCCCCGACACACCGCTCTTGTATGACCTAGACTCCTAGCAGGGTGGGCTATGGTCGTCTAGAGGCTTCCCCTCTCCCGAAGTATGGACCGCATCCGACCGAACACGTGTCACGATCTGGGTAGGCTGTGGCAAATGAAATTCTTCTGTTCACCTCCCTATAAATATTCGGGAAACGGCCCAGGTACGGGTATCCCCACTCCAAGGAAGAATCTTTCCACTTTCTATTTATTCTCCATTTTTCAGACACTAACTTGGGCATCGAAGAATCCCCCCTAAGGAAACGCTCCGGGGAGCTCCTAACCCTTGCTTCTCTAAGTCCTTGCAGTCCTTCTCCCACAAGAGGCTCCTCATCCAGGCGTTCCCTCACTGGAAGTTTCTCCTCTAGGATCATCATGTTGCACAACGAAGATGCGGAAGGGCATCATTTGGCGCCGTCTGTGGGCATCATTTGGCGTCGTCTGTGGGAACCCTTTCCCAGGTTGCCATCGTACAGACTCAGCGTTCAAAAGACAAGGGCCTCCCGAAGTCACCCTCTGCACCAGAGGCTCAGCCGGCTACCAAGCAGCCTACTTCAGAAACTTCTGCGGCGAAAGACGACTGCCCTCTAACAGTGACGTTGGGTTTCTTATGATACTTCCAGTGCTCCATCATCACTGAAATGACTCAGCAGCCCGACCAGAGGTGGCCCCAGCCTCCCCCGTTCCGAAGGGCCTCCCCCTTGGGCATCAGATGGGGTACTTCGGACAAACTGGGACAGACCTTATCTGATCCTAGACAAAATCCGCCCAGGGGTCTACAAATTAGGCGACGCCGAAGGAGTAGAGTTGAAAAACACTTGGCATTCAGATTCTTTGAAAAAATTCTACACTTAGACATTTTTTCTGAAGAAAAGTTTGTGATTACTCCTCTCCAAAATCGCCAGTAAATAAAAGCATATGTGTCAACCGAATATGGTTTATAAACCAAACATGGTCACATTGATGGAGTGGTCTCTTAGCGTATTGACTTTTAAAAATTCTTCCCGAAAGTGCTAGTTCCCTAGCAAAGCCCAAGACTCGGCGGAATATGTTCAGAAAAAGTGAAAATGCTCCACATACTGGAAAAATTTTGCTAAGGGCAGAATGGTACAAGGCTTCTTGAAGGCATGATTTCGAACGTGGATGTTTGCCAAAGACGCGTACAAAAAAAAATACAAACTTTTGAAGAGTGATGACCAAAAAAAAGAATGGGAACTTAGCTAAATTTTTGAAAGAATCTTTCATTCATAGCTCTGAGCAAAAGGAAAAAGGAGTAGGTTATGTGAAAAAGAAAGAAGAAAAAGCCTATGGCTAAGCTTGAGCATATGGCACCTCATCGGCGTTGGTGTCTTTCTCTTGGATAGGAGCATCTGGACGCACGGGCAGAACAGGAGGGGGTTGAGGTACTCCAACTTTGACCACGTCCACCTAGGCTCCTTGGGGAAATCCAAAGCGGCCAGGAAGGAGAGGTCGAGTTCGGGGTGCCGAAAAATGACTTGATGACGGGCCAGACAGAAACCATCCTGGAAAGATACCTTTTTCATCTGGTCAGACTGGTCCTTCTCGGCACTCAGAGTCGCCAGTTCGGAGGTGAGCTCAGCAACCTCCCTCTCGAGCTTCTTCTTCTTCTTCTTCTTGGCCTCCTTCTCCAACAAATAAACCTTGGCTTGGAGATCAGCGTTCAAAGCAAGTGCCTTCGTAAGGTTTTCAGCATCATCTGACTTTTCCTTCCGAAGGGCCTCATTCTCCGAAGAGAGAATGATGTACTTTATGCCGAGGTCCTCAACCTTGGCCGAAAAGTCAATAAGGAGCTCCTTCTTGCTCTCCCGAAGCTCGGCGAAAAGATTCTCCACATCCTCCTTGGAGATTTTATTCAATTCACCATACTGGAGGACATATTTGGCGCAAAATTCCTTCACCCTCCTCAGAGAATTCTTGGACCAAGAACGAACCTTAGTTTGCTTTGTCACCCAAGCTCAGAAATATCCGCTGTATGCCAAAAGCTGCGAAAAAGAAAGCCCCGAGTAAGGGTCAAAAGGCAATGAAAACTCAGAAGAAAATTTTTATAAGTCCTCAAAGAAGGAAAGAAGAAATCTAACTGGGTGGCATGTTCGCTCATCCTCGCCGCGAGGATCTCCTCGTTCGAGCATTTGGTGATTAGCGACTGAAAGGTGGCGTTCGTCAGCACACCCTTCACCATTTGGGGAGCCATCAACTGGCTGTCCTCAGAAAACAAACTCATGCCCTCCGTGAAAGACCAGAAGGGCTCCCTAGGTACCTTGTCCTTCGGGATATGGCTATCCCAAAGGGCCCTCTTCCGGGCATGAGCCTTCACCTAAAGAGCTGGTGTCACTTCCTCTGCAAGATCACACCGAAGTTCCATTAGTACGTCATCCCTTAGCCATTTATTTATAAGATCATAACACCAAAACCACCAAGATTCATAGACAAACGGCTAAGGAATGAACTTGGTGGAACCTCGATTACGGCATCCTCGGCCTCGTCCACTTCATGGACTTCACCGGGAATGTTTTGGCCCTTTTTTCTCATACTCTCTAATGCCCTTCCGTATCTTCATCATGAAACATGGTGAGCCTGGACCAGAAACATCCGGTGAGGGGATGCCTGGATGTGGGGCCTTGCTGGGAGAGACTGCCTGAAACGCTCAAAGAACGAGGGTTAAGAGGTCCCGGAAAAACTTTCTGAGAAAAAACCTCCGACGCCCAAGTCAGTTTTTGGGAAAGGGAGAATGAGTAAGGTGTGAAGCGACTTTTTCCCTTGGAGTCTGATCCCCTTACCTGGGGCGCTTCCCGAATACTTATAGGGAGGTGTATAGGAGAAGTTCGTTTGCCACAGCCGGCCCAGATCGTGACACGTGTTCGGTCAGATATGGTCCGTACCTTCGGGAGTAGGGGGCCTCTAGCCGGCCATAGGCTGCCTAGTCAGGAGCCTAGGGTGGCATGTCAAAGGGTGTCCAAGGGTGGCGTGTTGGGGCCGTACGAGTATGGTGTGTCAGAGGCTCCTTAATTGTTTTTGCAGTACCCCTGAGATCCCTTCGGTAAAAGGGAGCTCTTCGGAATAAGAGTGCTTTCTTTCGAGATTATTTTAGTGATCCAGGAATCCCCTCGCTAAGGGTGGTCCCGTCCGGGGACATTCTTCCCTGCCAAAGGTGGTGAGCCTTTTCCTCTCAAAGTCGGTTTGATCAGCTTACCGAGGATGGCGATGCACAGTACTCCCGAAGTTGGTACTGTCACTTCCAGGGGTGATGATGGTCGTCGAGGTCAGATATTCAAGGGGCGAGACCCCTTTTTTTTTAAAGTCTGTCCTCGCATTCCTTTTGGTTGATGCACGATTTTCCAAGGGTGGTGCTTGACCTTTCCGATGCTGGTGCTTTGCCCGAGCTTACGGCTTTGAAGGGTGATAGTACTCCTACCAAGGCATCAGTTCTGACATGGGAACCACAAGTCCCTTCGTGGACTTCTTCGAGAACATTCTCAGTGTCCTCTTCGCTGACACACCTTTGTAGCGGACTTGGATACCCTTCAGGTACAATTCTTTGATGATTAGGAAATATCATCCGGAATGTCTTCACACTTTTTCTGGTTTGTGAAGGTCATCGGGAAGCTCTAAGGTTGTAAGATACCTCTTTATAGGATTTTCCCATAGTCTTTCCAAGGTCGTTATGCTCATTATTGCTATGCTCGGATGGCTCAATACTTCTGTGGACTTTTTAGACTTAGCCAGGCTATCTGCTTCAATGTTGTCTCGGTGAGGCACGTTCTCAATGTGGACTATGTTGAACTCCTGAACGAGCTTTGATGCGAGCTCATGATATTTTGCCAAAGTTGGGTCCTTTGCGGTATAGTCTCCTGCCATCTGTCGGACCACTAGCTGAGAATCGCTGTGGGCCTTCAGGTTTCACATGCCAATTCTTTTAGCAAGGCGTAATCCAGCTATAAGGGCTGCATACTCTGCCACATTGTTGGTGACACTGAATCTGAATTTGATGGCTTTCGTGACCTCCATACCCTTGGGACCGCGAATGACTACTCCAGCTCCCTGGTGCTCGGAGCCAGGGGCCCCATCTACAAACAGAGTCCACTCTGGTTCACTTTTGCCAAGGTCGGATTGACCATCTCCGGCAATGGGTACTTCGGCAATGAAATCCGTTAAAGCTTGAGCTCTTATTGCATTCCTTGGTTCATAGGTGATATCATACTCGCCGAGCTCTATGCACCACTTGGAAAGCCTTCCCCAGTGGTCTACCCTCTTCATGATGTTGTTTTTGATGAAGTTGTTTTTGTGCGCCGAGAGGCTTCACTTTTATTGACGGACGGGCTTCGCCTTTGGGCGTACTTTAAGGCTATGATGAATTCTGCGAGGGTCTACCCCAGGCATGTCCTTCAGAGAGTAGGAAAATAGATCTTTGTTGATTAACAAAAAAGATACAAGCCTATCTCTATCACCTTTGGCCAATTTTTTCTCCACTCGGGTGGTCCGGCAGAGGATTAGCTCTACATCCTCTGTTTCTACTTTTTCCAACTCTTCTATTCCCTCCCCTATTGTCTCCTCACCTGTCGTGATTTCTCCTTTAGTAGCCGAAGTCTATATTTGGACCTTTGCTGGGCTTTGTCTAGCGTTGGTGAAGACCCTCCTGACATCGGCTTGGTCGATGAAGATCTCTACATCTCCTTCTTTAGTTGCGAAGGTGACTGTTAAGTACTTTACATCCGAGCAGATGTGGAGATTGCCTTAAGTTTGCCTTCCGAGGATGGTGTTGTATAATGAGGGAACATCAATGACGATGAACCTCGTCATAACAAAGGTGAATAGGTCTTCTGATTCTGAGCCGAGGCCCTTTTCAGCATTAGGGGCAGATCGATGTATCCGAGGACTGGGATCTCGGATGGCCTTACCCCAAAGGTGGGGGAATTGACTATGTTGAGGTCACCTTTTGAGATGCCTAATTTAGGTAGTAGGTGTGGGAAGATGACGTCAGTGTTGGAGCCGTCGTCTAGTAGTACGCTTTTGATGTCCCAACTCCCTATGCTGGGCATGACAAGGAGTAGGTCATCATGGGGGAACTTCACTGTGGATCCATCGCTACGAAAAAGTCTGTTTGGTGAGTTCCCATACTCCATTATGGAGATTTCTCTTATCTTTCTTTTCCTCTCAGCCGAGGGTATCCCTGTAGTGATGGTTTGGATGACCCCTACTGATGGCGGCGGATTCTTCCGAGGAATTCGGTTCCGACGTCTGTCTGAATCATAGTCCTCCTTGTCCCCCATTCTTTGTTCTTCCTTTCTTCCTTTCGGGGAAGGCATCCATAAGTACCGGCGAAGTTAGCCCTACTTTATCAGGGACTCAATGTACTTCCTTAGTTGGAAGCAGTCTTCAGTGTCATGGCCATGATCTTAGTGGAATTGGCAGAACTTCCTCATGTTCTTCTTATTTTCCAAAGTCATGGCCTTTGGCCTTCAAAATGTAGTCCCTTGTCTTTCTAAGGCCATGAGAATGCTGGCCCTAGTGGCGTTTAAGGGAGCAAATGTCATCAACCTTTTACCCCTCTGTTTTTGGGGCCTTCCTCCAACCTTATTCTGGTAACGAGGATGGTGGCTTGGTCCTTCGGGTCAAGGGTGTTCCACCTTTGGTCCCCCCATTCGGAGTTCTTCGGCTATCATATGCTGTTCGGCCCTTCGGTAGAAATCTCCCAGGGTGTATGGGGGTTCCTTGGAGAACTCATAAAAGAGTTGGGAGTCCTTCTGAAGTCCTCTTATCATTGTGAGGATACAGATCTCAGGCCGACAGTCGGGTACACTTAGTGCTTCTCGGTTGAACCTTTCGACGTAGTCGCGAATGGTTTCCCCACTTTGCTGTGCTATGTCAAACATCTGTACCGGCATCTTGGTTGTTGGCCTGTTGCCAATTAACTACTGGGTGAAGGCAGTAGACAGCTCCTGGAAACTTAGGAAGGTTCCGTGAGCCAGGGAGTTATACCATGCCGTTGCTGGACCGGAGAGGGTTACCTCAAAGCATTTGCATAGAGTAGCGTCATCTGCGCTGTGGAGCACCATACTTCGCTTGTACTTTGTCAGGTGTGCCTGGGGGTCACTACGCCCGTCATAGGTTTCCAAGCGTGGTACCCTGAAGTCACTAGGCATGGGCGCCTCGACCACTTCCCGTACAAAAGGTGAGTCTTCTCCAGTACAAGCGTTGGATAATCTTGACCAGACTGGTTTTCGGGAGATCTACTTCTCAACCTTTTCCAGTCTTCCAAGGATTTTTTCCATGAGGATAGCTGTGTTAGCTTCCCCTTGCTGGTTGATGGTCTCCGGTAATGGTGAACTTCTCGTCCTTTTCGGATAGCCACTTCGGCGATGAGGAGACTAAGACCTTCGGAGCGGGGACAGACTCCGCCTAGATGAGGTCCTAGTTTTTTTTTAGGCCCTTTCTTTGGTGGGTCGTGCCCTAGGGTGCACGTCCTCCATGGATGATGTGTCATGAGAGCCCTTACTCCTGGAACTCTGGTGGGTGGGCCTCGGGCTCCTCTCCCATCACGTCGTCAAGGGGGAGGCCCTTCGGGACAGAGGAAGCTAGGGCCACCTCTGGTCGAGCTGCTAAGTCATCTCAGCGACGATGGAGCATTGGAAGTCTCGCAAGAAGCCCATCATCACCGTTAGGGGGCAGTCATTTTCCGGTACAGAAGTTTCTACAGTGGGCAGCTGGGTCACCAGCTGGGCCTCCTGCGTAGAGGTGGACTTCGGGAGCCCCTTGTCTTTTGAACACCGAGTCTCTACGACGGTGACCTGGGAAAAAGTTCCCATAGACGGTGCCAAATGATGGCCTTCTGTATCTTCATCGTAAAACATCGTGAGCCTAGAGCAAAAACTTCCGGTGAGGGGACGCCTGGATGAGGGGCCTTGCTGGGAGAGACTGCCTGAAAGGCTCAAAGAACGAGGGTCTAGAGGTCTCCGGAATGTTTTTCCGGGGAGAAGCCTTCAACACCCAAGTTAGTTTTTAGGAAAGGGAGAATGCGTAAGGTGGAGAGACTTTTTCCCTTGGAATCCGATCCCCTTACCTAGGGCGCTTCCCGAATATTTATAGGGAGATGTATAGGAGAAGTCCGTTTGCCACAACTGGCCTAGATCGTGACACGTGTTCGGTCGGATGTGGTTCGTACCTTAGGGAGTGGGGGGCCTCTAGCCTGCCATAGGCTGCCTGGTCAGGAGCCTAGGGCAGCGTGTTAGAGTGTATCTGAGGGCGGCGTGTCGGGGCCGTGCAAGTACGGTGTGTTAGAAGCTCCTTAATTGTTTCTACCATACCCTTGAGATCCCTTCAGTAAAAGAGAGCTCTTCGGAATAGGAGGGCTTTCATTCAAGATTATTTCAGTGATCCATTAATCCCCTCACCAAGGGTGGTTCCCTTTGGGGACGTTTTTCCCTGCCGAAGGTGGTTAGCTTTTTCTTCACGAAGCCGGTTTGATCACCTTACTGAGGATGCCGATGCACAGTACTCCCGAAGTTGGTACTGTCACTTCCAGGGGTGATGATGGATCGTCGAGGTCGGATATTCAAGGGGCCAGAACCCCTTTTTTTTCGAAGTCTGTGCTCGTGTTCTTTGTGGTTGATGCTCGATTTTCCAAGGGTGGTGCTCAACCTTTTCGAGGGAGGTGCTTTGCCCGAGCTTACGGGTTTGAAGGGTGATAGCACTTCGATTATCACTCTCCTCGAGCTCTTGAGCCGAATTACCTTCGACCGAAGTCTCAATTGCAGCATCCAGACTTAAAGCTGTCTTGAGGATGGCAGGATCCGAAGGTAGATTGGCGTGGGCGAGAGATTGGGCAGGCGACTGATCCTGCACTTCGACAACGTCTTTGGGGGGAGGGGGAAGGACGTCCGCCTTGGCTTTCTTTGCCTTGGACAGCCCCCCGGTAGTCTTCTTCCTCTTCGCAGACCCCTTCCTTCGTGTCTGCTCCCCCTTCTTGGCCTGACCAAGAAAAAGGGACTTATAGAATTCTGCAGATTGATCGCACATCTCTCCAAAAGGAAAAAAACGTTAGTGTAAGTCCAAAAGGAATACAGGTAGCAAAACTTGGGAGATAACTTACTCTCGGTAAAAGCCCCGTATGAGATCTCGGCCCGAAGAAGCGTCACCAACCATGCCTTCTTTCCTGGGAGAACAGGCACGGGCAGGTTCAAGTCAAACTTGTGCTCGTTGATTACCCCCAGTTCCCGAAGGACCACTTCGGATATAAGGTCCCACTTAATGGGAAAGGGGTATAAGGAGCGTGGAGGGACCTCGGAGTCCCAGTCCGCAACCACCTAGATGCGTCTGTCAAACTCGTCAAACTCAATGGCCAACCCTGAGGTCAGCAACTTTCGACGGTCAACCACGTCAGTCTTCAACACCCTCAATGCCTAGATGGTCGGAACATAGCTCCATCTTTCGGGAACTGACAGGAAGAAGAACTTTTCCTGCAACCCTCGCCAGCTATCCTTCGTCCCAAAGGTGAAAGTGAACTTCTTGCTCCCAGATCCTCGGGGAAGCAAGGAGTAGAAGCCACCCTTCGGTACCGGGTGGAGTTTATAGTATTGCATGAAGAAAAGAAAAATGGGGTTTTATGTTAAAGACCCTACACATGCAAAGAAAGGCATTGAAATAAGAGTAAGAGTTTAGAAGAAGATGGTTCACGGCAATCCCGTGAAACTTGCAGAACTCACACACCATCTGGGGGGGGGGAACCAAAGACCGGCCTTCAGCGAGGCTCGGTAAATGATGATCTCACTAGAACTGGCCATGTAACCATACATGCCCGAGATAGGTAAACTCGGGACTGCGTAAGTAAGGAGATAGAATTTTGCTACCCACTTCATCATTTTCTCCAAAGTAGTGCAACATGGATGAGATTGAAGGGGGAGAAAGCTCTCGAGAATAGGACATGTCACACCCCACACAGGCCCTGGCCTAGGAATACTTTGTACCACTCACCCAAATCTCCTTTAAGAAAGCCAGCTATCAAGTTTCTTAAGTGTTGTCCTAAGTGTTGTACTAAGTGTTGTCCTTGACTGCTTATTCTGCCAACCGTTGTTACTAGACTTTAAGTCTTATTTTCTTAAGGTAATGGGCCTGGGAGGTGGCCCAGGAGGCTTTTAGGGGTACATGTTCAATTTGTTGCAATAAAGGCAAGGCCCAATTCCACTATCTTGCAAAATAAGCAAGGCTGTAATTTAATAATTTGCATTACAAGCAAGGCATACACTCATATAGATAAGTTTTTAGGATGTGTGCAATCAAGTGTGCTACTTAGTATGACAACCAAGAAGCCTAAGGTATCAATAAGTTTTGAAATCAAAGTTTGGATGCAAATGAACATTTGGCCATAAGCAAGGAATCGGAAGTTCACAACATAAAACACAACTCACATTCATATAAACATGCCACACCTTGGCCCATAACCATTCATCATTTACATAACCAAAACCATACTAACAATCATAACTTGGCATTCCAAGATACTCCAAGTACCACAAAACCTAAGTACAACCGAGACTACACATACATGTATATAACCAAAAGTAGCCTATAGAGTACATAAAACATGGCTATATGCCAAGATTCACCAAAGTTCAAACTCTCTCCAAGTTATGCTTACAAACCAAGACCATTATTCTCCAAATAGAACCTTAAGTGTGCCATAAAGCAAGAAACACTGTAGCATAAGTCCTATAGCCATATTCATGGCCATAAAAGTAAAGACCACTATAAGATCAATTGTCCACACATCCATTGTTGTTCACCTAGACAGCCCTACACTAAACAGCTTGCATAAACTTAAGAAATAAGTTTCGGCCGAAACCTTGAACAACACTTGTAATGAACTTAAACAAGGCAAGCATCACATTGGCACAAACCTTAGCACACAAACACTACTCACACAAGCCAATAACCAAGCAAATACTACTCAAGCCAAGAATCCTTTCCTAAAACACAAAGGTATGGGCAATGAGTAAAAGATTACTTAGTAGAGTTCACTACCATATCAACTCAATTAAGGGTTTATTTAGTTAAGCCGAGTGTAAAACTCTAGAATTAACCTCCACAAGCTCACAATGCCCTGCAAACAAAACATGAAAACACCAAAACCACAAAAATATACAACATACTAGTATAACCGAAACATATAAGCAAGAGTATGGATAATAAGAAGTTAGCAAGCACATGGAAACACTCAAGCACACTAGATACACACTCACACACCACAATGCCCATTCGACTGAAACCATAGCATGTGCCCTTGTGCACCATTACACATAATACTTCACCAATTTTAGTCCACGTCCACTAGAGCTCCGAAATGCCTAGCAAATTGGCCTCATTCACTAGGATTTCTAGCACATGCTAATAGTGATTAGCCAATCAATACTCAAGAACAGAATCATCCCAATAAGCCCATCAAGTAACTAAGATCATTTAGCAAAATTAACCATCACTTAGCCACTTTATCACTTGAACCATGGTATATTACGAAGCAAACAAGCAAATTAGTGAACCCTACCTTCAAAATGAAGATTATGCCCTCTCGGTTGATGCTTGAACACCCAAGCCCTAACGTTTCTCAACAAAGATGGCCTAACACAATTTAACTACTAATTAAGCACCAACACTCCTTGTTCATAGAATCTATACCATGCATTCAAGAAATTTACAAGTAGTTACCTCAATCCCATGATTGAACATCTCGGCCTCCCTTGAGACTTCCAAAACCAAGACATAAACTTGAATTCCTATGTCGCCTAATGCCAAGAATGGAGATTCCTAGTGTGATTTATTATAGCCCCTATAGTGGGAAGTGCAATTGAGGAAGGTAAAGTGTTTTAAATTAAGTTTAGAACCTTAATTCAAGTTTACATAGCAAGAATAGAGAAGTTTAGCAAAGTTCACTAAGTTCTGAGAAGAATGAAGCACTGAAAGAAGTTCGGGGTAAAATGGTAATTTTGCATCCTGAATAGTCAAGACGAGTCCCGAGTGTTTTAAAATGAATTTTTAGAACTTAAATTTCAACCTTAACTCAAACTTTAAAAATAGACAAGAATTTAATCAAGAATTACTAAGTTACAAAGATGGGGGACTTAATTGTATTAAGCTTAATACTTTGATGACTTGTGTGTTAAATGAGGGTTTAAGAAGGGGAAAGTGAGAGTGGCTACCATATTTTCGTGTTCATCTTTTCCATTCTCATTTCTCCATCCAATTCTCCTAGGAATCAAGAAATTCTTGGTGGAACAAGAGGTTATCAAACTATATAAGCTAGGAGAAGGCAATTTCAACCTTAAAAACATGATTTTGAAGCTTGGAGGGGCATTTTTCTACTTCCCCTATTTTTGAACGAGGTAAGGAATATGTTCTTGATTGAATTCATGTTTGTTAGTTAGATTGAAGCTTGGGTTTTGGTTAGAGAGTGAAGTTTTGATGTTTGGTGCCATTGTTTTTCATTGGAACTTGTGTAGAACTTTGGTGAGCTTGGTTGAATGAAAAGGGGATTGATTCTTGCTAGTTACTTTGAGTTGAGGTAAGAGATATATGTTTTTAAGTTCATTGAATGCCATTAGCTTGAGTTTACTTGAAGAATTTGAGTGGTTTTAGCTATGGCATTAGTTAAAGGTTTTGGTTGAATTATGGTGGACTAGAGGAATTGGGAGGATTGGATTGAAGTTACAAGACATCATCGATTTGCTTGTGATAGTTGGTTGTGATCTATGCAACATGTTCTATGTGTATATGAAATTTGGAGGCATTCCAAGCTTGTTTGATATGTGTAGGAAGTGTCCAAAGTCCGTAGCAGCAAAACTGGAGTTTTTCTAGGCATTTTGTAGGTTTGGTGACGCATCGCCAATCCCCATGAGTTCCCAGGATGTGTCGCCAAGACCTCAAAAAATTTGCAGAACATCGACAACAGTGGCAACGCGTCGCCAAGACAGCATTTGACACTCGATTTTGTTTTCAGCATAACTTTTCGCTCGGGTGTCCGATTGAGATGATTCAAGATTCCACATGAAGATAAGAGGGAGTACTATCACCTCCATGTTTTAAAAACACTTAAAATCCCTTAGTTTTAGATTTATATTAACTCAAAGTGAAGACAAGTTTTAAAGGAAACTATGTTGCAATGATCACAACAAAGTTTTACTAGCCCAGGTGTGAGGTTTAGAACCTTTGGAAACCTAGCCATGCTGTAGCCATGAGGTTGCAAGGTGAAACCTTGTTCATCTAGTTTACATCAAAAAGGCCCTGCGGCCTAGTCTACAAAGTTCCACCATAATTCCCCTGCATAACAACTATGGGAAGGCTACATGATTGCATCTTGTAAGCTTCGACTTGCTAGGAGTGGGTTAGTGATCATAACTCGCTAGGCACGGAGTGATACATCGTGAGGAGGACTAGTTTGAGGAGAGGTTTTTATGGCCTAGTTATATGTGCATATATCAGACCCTCATGCTGTGTGAGGTCATAGCAAGTTTACATATGTTCATCATATGTCCAGTCCTAGTAATTTTCTTGCAAGTACACTGAAGATCCGTTACTGAGAATTGTTGAATTCTCAGTCCCTGGTTTTGTTATGTAGCGACTGATGTTGCTGGACCGGGTAATCGTTGAGGATTATCTCGATAGTACTCTTTTGTGTGTACAAGTATGACAATTGAGAATCCTTACGATTCTAGTCTACATAAGTGCTTAGTTGGCTTGTTGGTCAAGTAGCAGTACTAACTAGTATCTTCCTTTGGCTGCAAAGCCTAGTAGCACTTGGCAAAGGACTTTTGAGAGTCGCCATTGGGACATGTATCCAAGGTGGGAGTTAGGTTAAAGAGATCTCAGTAGAGTCTTGTACATTTATACAGTATTTTAGTTGCCTCCATAGTCTATGTTATGAGGAGTCCTCAACTCTAGGATTGCTCTTGGGTGAGGGCATTAGTATACTTTATGTATGAAGGTTTTCACGTGTTGTTATGTGTAGTAAACTCACACAAATGTTGATTTTTGTATGCTTTGGCTATTTGTACTTATTTTTGTGTAGAAATTACTTGGCCAAGTTAATGTTTTAATGTTTTATCGGTTTAATAAACCAAGTCAAAGCATAAGAGCATGCATATTGCATATTCTAGGTTAATCAACTAGTATCATGGGATTTAATCCGCACACAGACACAACTAGCGAATTGCAATCCACCGTGAGACCAACTCTCACAGGGCTTCCTAGGCAGGGGCACGGGCAGTCGTGTCAGCTTTTGGTATCAGAGGTTAGGACTCATTTCATAGTTATTGGAGGCTAAGACTAAGATCTAGTTTGGAAAGTCCAAGTGCTAGGAAGTTAGTACTGACCAACATCTGGGGAATGTTTTCTGGCTGTGGTTGCAGGTTGCTATGGTTGACACTAGGTTAGGAGCTTCAAGGGGAACTAGGGAACCTGGTGAAGGTTCTAGTGACCCAGTTGTGGCAAGGCTGGATGAGATATCCAGGGTATTACAGGAGTTGGCAGAGACTCTGGCCCAAGTCGCACAGGGTATGAACACCCTTGTGACTGAGATGTTCAAAGATTATGAGGACAGAGATGTTGTTCAGGAAGATAATGACCCACAACAGGATCAAGAAAGGCATGCTGAGCAACAGCATGTGCCTAGGGCTCATGAATGTAGAAATCAGGTTCATGAGGAGGAAGAAGAACCAGAGGTGATGGAGACTTCAAGGAGGGGGGACACTCTACGTCAGATGAGATTGTTGGAGAAGTTTAAGATTGTTGATCCGCTGAGCTTTGATGGGATAGGTGATCCTGACAGAGTAGAGGATTGGTTGTCCAGGATGAACAAACTTTTCACTTGTGGTGGTTATGAGTCAGAGCAAAAGATGACTTTGGTGCCTTTCTTTCTGAGAGGAAGGGCTAGTTTATGGTGGGATGATGTGATGGAGTTATTGAGGGAAAGTAATGGTACTCACCCAGAGGACAAAAAAATGGCGCTCAAGTGGTCAGACTTCGAGAAAAATTTCAGACAGGAGTACATCAGTGAAGCTGCATAGGATCAGAGGAGGATCCAGTTTGAGAATCTAACACAATGAGAGATGTCTGTGCGAGAGTATAAGCAGCACTATAATTCTCTTATCCGGTATGCTCCGTATATGATGGGCAATGATGAGTTGAAAGCTAAGAAGTTCTTCCAAGGTTTGAAGCCTATACTCAGGAGGTATATGGCGACAGTGGATATCAGGAGCTATCGCCAAGTGGTTCAGAAGGCGTTGTCCTGAGAAAGGGAATTTGAGGATTCCAGGACATCTAGCAAAAAGGTGGAGGTTGGACCAGCCAACTTATGAAAAAGTGCCGGGAAGCAACCAATGGTGGAGAACCAAGGTCCATCTAAGAGAAGGAAGATGGGTTTATGTCCTAGATGCAGACGGTTTCATGGTGGAAGGCCATGTAGTCTGGGGATAGATGCTTGTAATATCTGTCCTCAGAGAGGACATTGGGCGAGGGAATGCCCAAGGGCGAGACCGATGTCAGGTCCGCCCTAGAATTTACCCCCTGTACCCCTTGCCATAGGGAATCGGCCTGGTGTAGCCGTAGCAGCAGTTGAGCCGAGGGTTTTCGCCTTGATGAGTCAAGTGGCCAGAGAACCAGCCGCCGTTCTAGGTAATTTTACATTTCAGAACAGTAGTGTTAGAGTGCTATTTGATACGGGAGCTACTTTCAGTGATATGTTCTACCTTGGTAGATAAGTTTAAATTGCAACGAGAAATCTCGGGTGAGTTAAGACTCATCAGGACTGTAGGGAGGGGTTTTATTATAACCAATGAAGTGGCTACTAGGTATCCATTACAGTTAGGTGATCATGATTTCTGCTGTCAGTTATGGGTGATAGATTTGAGGTCATATGATCTAGTGTTGGGAATGGATTGGTTGAGTAAACATAAGGCACAAATTGATTGTGTGAATCACTCAGTTGACATTACTGATGCTCAAGGAGCTAGAGTGACTTGCACAGGAGGGTTGGCATCTAGTGCTAAGAGTTTACACCTTAGACTTATGGATACCATCCCCATAATTGGTGAGAAAGAGTATTATTTGTTGAATGGAGTGGCTATAGAGGAGGAACTGGAGAGAATTCCCATAGCTAATCAGTTTCCTGAGGTGTTTCCAATAGACTTACCTGGGTTACCACCTAGGAGGGATACTGAATTTGCAATTCATCTACAACCAGGGGTTGAGCCTATTTCCATACCACCTTATAGGATGTCAGCTCCTGAGATGGATGAGTTAAAGAAACAATTCAAGGAACTGCTAAAGAAAGGCTTTATAAGGCCTAGTGTATCACCGTGGGAAGCTCCGATGTTATTTGGGAAGAAGAAAGATGGAACTTTCAGGTTGTGCATTGATTATAGGAAGTTGAATGCAGTGACAATCAAGTATAAATATCCACATCCTAGAATTGATGATCTATTTGATAGACTCAGGGGAGTGAAGGTGTTTTCCAGAATTGATCTTTGGTCTGGGTATTTTCAGATCAAAGTTAAGGAGGAAGATATTCTGAAGACTGCTTTCAAATGAGGTATGGACATTATGAATGTACGGTTATGCCTTTTGGTGTGATGAATGCTTCAGCAGTATTTATGGAAGCCATGAATTGGATCTTTAAGCCATTTTTGGATCAGTTTGTTGAAGTCTTCATTGATGATATTTTGGTATATTCCCAGTTTACATCAGAGCATGAGGAGCACCTTAGAACAGTTTTGCAAGTGCTGAAGGATATTCAGTACTATGCAAAGTTGCCTAAGTGTGAGTTTTGGTCTGAGAGGATTCAGTTTTTAGGGCATATTATCAATGCTCAGGGTTTGTCAGTTGATCCTAAAAAAGTTCAAGCAGTAGTTGAGTGGAAGAGACCGACTATAGTTACCGAGGTCAGGAGTTTCTTGGGTTTCGCAGGTTACTACAGATGTTTTATAAAGAATTTCTCTATGATAGCTACATCGCTGACATCATTGACCAAGAAGACTCAAAAGTTTGAGTGGATACCGAAGTGTGAAGAAGCTTATATGGAATTGAAGGAGAGATTGACTAGTGCACCTATACTTGTTTTACCAGATCCAAACAGAGCCTTCATAGTTTATACAGATGCATCTGATTCTGAATTGGGATGTGTATTGATGCAAGACAATTAGGTGATTGCTTATGGTTCGAGACAGCTGAGGCCTATTGAACTGAACTATCCTGTTCATGATCTTGAGTTGGCAGCAGTGATTTTTTCACTGAAGTTGTGGAGGCATTATCTGATGGGAAGGTCGTTCAGAATCTTCATCGATCACAAGAGTTTGAAATATTTATTTACCCATAAGGATTTCAATATGAGACAGCGGCGATGGATTGAATACATAAAAGATTATGACTGTTCGATTGAGTACTGTGTTGGCATGGGAAATGTGGTAGCATATGCATTGAGCCGGAAGTACACGGGAGTGATCTTATCTAAAGATCAGGCTATGGATTCCTCTAAAGAAGTATTGAGGGACTGTTTCTTAGCTTTGCATGAATTATGGCAAAGTCGAGAAAAATCGCTAGTCTACGTTTTGGAAGTCCAGTCAGCTTGGTTAGTCAAAGTTAAAGAAGCCCAGATGAAAGATCCATTGTTGAAGAAAATTTCAGGAGAAACGAAGTTTGGCACAATGATGAAGGAATTCAGATACAAGGATGGAATATTGCATTATGAAGATCGTCTTTATGTACTGAATGTGGACAAACTTAGGCAGCAAGTCCTACAAGAGGCATATAATAGCACCTTGAATATTCACCCTGGTGTTAGTAAGATGTATCAAGACCTGAAGACACATTTCTAGTGGCCAGGATTAAAAAGGGATGTAAGAGGACATGTGGCAAAGTGTTTGACATGTCAAATGGTTAAAGCTGAACATCAGAAACCAGCAGGCACACTTCAGAGTTTACCTCTGCCAGTGAGGAAGTGGGGATCCGTTACTATGGATTTCCTAGTGGGGTTACCGAAAAGCCTGAGTTAGCATGATGCTATATGGGTAGTGGTTGACAGACTGATGAAGTCGGTACACTTTATACCAATCAGAATCACTTATACATTGGACAAGTAGGCTCAGTTGTATCTCAAGGAGATTGTGAGACTCCATGGGATACCGGATCAGATTATATCTAACAGAGATCCTCCGTTTACATCACAATTTTGGAATGCTTTTCAATAAGTGTTGGGAAGTAAAGTTAGTCTCAGTACTACTTTTCATCCTCAGACTGATGGGCAATCTGAGAGAGTGATTCAAACTTTGGAGGATATGCTACGGATGTGTGCTATTGATTTCAGAGGTGATTGGGATCAGCATTTACCACTGATCGAATTTGCTTATAATAACAGTCATCAAACTGTCATTGGAATGGCACTCTATGAAGGTTTGTATGGGAGGCGATGTATGACACCTCATTGTTGGGCAGATCCAGCAGACAAGGTAGTTATTGGACCTGAAATCATAGCTGACACTACAGCTAAGATTAAGTTGATCTAGCAGCAGATCAAGATAGCCAATGACTGGCAGACCAAGTATGCAAATTTGAGGAGAAAGGACTTGAGTTTTGAAGTTGGGGATAAAGTACTTCTGAAAGTGTCGCCCATGAGAGGAGTTAGCTGTTTTGGGCAAAGGGGCAGGTTAGTTCCTAGATATATTGGACCTTCTGAAGTGTTGGAGAAGGTAGGGAAAGTTGCTTATCGATTGGCATTACCACCTAACCTATCTCAAGTGCATAATGTGTTTAACGTTAGTCTACTCAGAAAATGCACACTGGAACCGGGACAGGTAGTAAATCCTTCAGCAATACCCATTTAGGAAAACTTGACTTATGAGGAGAAACCAGTTCAGCTACTGGATAGGCAAGTCAGGAAATTGCGAACTAAGTGGATTCTGATGGTTAAGATCCTGTGGTCTAACCATAGTGAAGAGGAAGCTACCTGGGAGACGGAACAGGATATGCTGAAAAGATATCCTAGTATTTTTTCGGAGTTACAACGGAATTTGGGGGACCAAATTCAAGAAGGAGGGGAGAATGTTATAGCCCTTCTAGTGGGAAGCGTAATTGAGGAAGGTAAAGTGTTTTAAATTAAGTTTAGAACCTTAATTCAAGTTTACATAGCAAGAATAGAGAAGTTTAGCAATGTTCACTAAGTTCCGAGAAGAATAAAGCACTGAACAAAGTTTGGGGCCAAAATGGTAATTTTGCATCCTAAATAGCCAGGACGAGTCCCGAGTGTTTTAAAATGAATTTTTAGAACTTAACTTTCAACCTTAACTCAAAGTTTAAAAATAGACAAGAATTTAATCAAGAATTACTAAGTTACAAAGATGGGGGACTTAATTGTATTAAGCTTAATACTTTGATGGCTTATGTGTTAAAGGAGGGTTTAAGAAGGGGAAAGTGAGAGTCGCTGCCATATTTTCTTGTTCATCCCTTCCACTCTCATTTCTCCATCTAATTCTCCTTGAAATCAAGAAATTCTTGGTGGAACAAGAGGTTATCAAAGTATATAAGCTAGGAAAAGGCAATTTCAAGCTTAAAAACATGGTTTTGAAGCTTGGAGGGGCATTTTTCTACTTCCCCTATTTTTGAACGAGGTAAGGAATATGTTCTTGATTGAATTCGTGTTTGTTAGTTAGTTTGAAGCTTGGGTTTTGGTTAGAGAGTGAAGTTTTGATGTTTGGTGCCATTGTTTTTTATCGGAACTTGTGTAAAACTTTGGTGAGCTTGGTTGAATGAAAAGGGGATTGATTCTTGCTAGTTACTTCGAGTTGAGGTAAGGGATATATGTTTTTAAGTTCATTGAATGCCATTAGCTTGAGTTTTCTTGAAGAATTCGAGTGGTTTTAGCTATGGCATTAGTTAAAGGTTTTGGTTGAATTATGGTGGACTAGAAGAATTGGGAGGATTGGATTGATGTTACAAGACATCATAGATTGGCTTCTGATAGTTGGTTGTGATCTATGCAACATGTTCTATGTGTGTATGAAATTTTGAGGCATTCCATGAATGTTTGATATGTGTAGGAATCGTCCAAAGTTCATAGCAGCAAAATGCGCCAATTCCTGCATTTTTGCAGATTGGCGACACGTCGCCAATTACAAGTCGACCCCAGTGACGCATTGCCAATCCAACGAAAGTTCACAGAATGTTACAAACTATGGCGATGCATTGCCATAATTGGCGATGCGTCGTCACAGACAAAAATGCCAGAATTTTCATATTTTGCTAGCTTGATCCAAGTGAGACCTAAGGGGGTTCTTAGAGTACCTAGGGGTCTAAGGATTCTGGGGGTACTCTGAGCTTCCAAAAGTCCCACAAAATATAAAAGTTTCCTTGAGTTTTGTAGAGTTTTGAGGTTGATTGTGCAACAAGCAAGGAAACTATGTTGCAAATGAGCATAATTAGCTACCACTAGCTTAGGTGAGAGCTTTAGAACCCTTGTCGGCCTAGCCATTTCGTAGCCACGAGGTCGCAAGGCTAAAACTTGTTCATCTAGTCTACAACAAAAGGAGGTCTTGTGACCTAGTCTACAAAGTTCCACCATAATTCCCCTCCATAACGACTATGGGAAGGCTACATGATTGCATCTAGTAAGCTTCGGCTTGCTACGAACGGGTTAGTGATCAGAACTCGCTAGGCACAGAGTGATGCACCGTGAGGACGACTAGTTTGAGGAGAGGTCTTTATGGCCTAGTTATATGTGCATATATTAGACCCTCATGCTATGTGAGCTCGCTACAAGTTTACATATGTTCATCATATGTCCAGTCCTAGTAATTTTCTTGCAGGTACACTGAAGACCCCTTATTGAGAATTGTCGAATTCTCACTCCCTAGTTATGTTATGCAGAGACCGAAGTTGCTGGACCGGGTAATCATTGAGGATTATCGCGGTAGTGTTCTTTTGAGTGTACAGGTACAACATTTGAGAATCCTTGTGATTCTAGTCTACATGGTGTCTTTAGTTGGCTTGTTGGTCCTGTAACAGTACTAACTAGTATCTTCTTTTGGCTGCAGAGCCTTGTAGCACTTGGCAAAGGACTTTTGATACTCGCCACTGGGATGTGTGTCCAGGGCGGGAGTTAAGTCAAAGAGATCTTAGTAGAGGCTTCTATTTATACCGTACTTTTAGTTACCTCCATAGTCTATATTATAAGGAGTCCTCGACTCTAAGATTGCTCTTGGGTGAGGGCATTAGTCTACTTTATGTATGAATGTTCTCACGAGTTGTTATGTGTAGTAAACTCACACAAATGTTGATTTTATATGCTTTGGCTATTTGTATTTATTTTCTGTAGAGATTACTTGTTATGGACCTCCTAGTAGTCAGCACTCTCGAGAGAGGAAAAATGTTCTAAATTAAGTTTAGAACTTTAATTTCAAGTTTACAAAGCTAGAATAAAGGAGTTACAAAAAATTCACTAAGTTCCAAGGAGGTTTAAGCACTAGATGAGGAGTAGGGGCAAAATGGTAATTTTGCATCTTGAGTAACCGGGTGGGGGCCCGAGTGTTTTAAGTTACGTTTTGTAACTTAACCTTTAACCTTAACTCGAACTTGAAACAATAACAAGAATTAATCAAGAAATGAGCATGTGTTAAAAGATGGGGGTTTATGTGTTTAAGGGTTGTAACTTGGATGGCTTAAGGGGTTGAGTGAGGGTTTAAAAAGGTGTGATCTTGATTCCTAGAGTTGCCATCCAAGGATACCAACCAAGAAGAACTTGTTTCAAGCTAGAAAACAAGGTTTGGAGGCTTGGAAGCATGATTTCTCTACTTCCCTGTTTTTAATACGTGGTAAGCATTGTGTTCTTGGTTAATTCTATGTTATTTGAGTGATTTGAGGCTTGGGTTTTGGTTAGAGAGGAAAATTGTGATGTTTGGTGCTTTGGTTTTGATTGGAACTTAGGTGAGGATTTCTTGCACTTGGTTGCTTGAAAAGAGGAGTGATTCTAGCTTGTGTCTTGGAGTTAAGGTAAGGGAGTAGTGTTTTTAAGCTTGAACAATGCTTGTGGCTTGAGTTTGTTGTAAGAAATTGATTGAAATTAGCCATAGCATTGAGTATGAGTTCTAGTTGAATTGTGGTGAACTATTAGGTTTGAGGAAGATTTGATGTTGTTATAGAGCATCATTAATGGCATTGTAATAGTTGGTTATGTTCCTTGCAACATGAACTATGTGTGTGTGAAGTTTTGGTGGCTTTTTATGCATTTCTGATATGTGTACTAAGTAGCCAAAGGTCATAGCAGCAAAATGCGTGCCAATTCTGCAATTTCGCAGATTCGCGACGCATCGCCAAGAGGTACCCATAATTGGCAACGTATCACCAATTGGAAAAAGGTTCGTAGAATGTCGACAACTGTGGCGATGCGTCGCCAAGACAGCATTGGAGACCCGATTTTGTTTTTAGCATAACCTTTCGCTCGGGTGTCCGATTGAGGCGACTCAAAGTTCCACACGAAGCTAAGAGGGAGTACTATCACATCCAAGTTTTAGAAACATCTAAAATGCCCCAGATTTAAAGTTGTTTTGAATCAAAGTGAGGGTAATTTTTTGAAGGCAGAATTTTGCACATTTTACTAGGATGATTGAGGTGAGTCGCAAGGGGGTCCTTTAGGTACCTTGGTCCTTAAATATGCCGGGGGTACTTTGAGACTTCCTGATGTCCCTCGAGAAGTGGGAGTTTCCTTGTGTTTTGAAAAGTTTTGAGGTTACTTGCTGAGTAAGCAAGGAAACTAAGTTGCAAGTGAATATAACCAAATGTCATAAGCTTGAGGTGTAATTTTTAGAACCCTTGGCAACCTGGCAGTGTTGGAAATCACGGGGTTGTAAGGAGAGGCTTCAAATGCACTGAGGTTATGAGGTTTAATAACCTAGTTATATAGTTCTCACCATAATTCCCCTGCACAACAAAGTTAAGGAGAGGTTATATAATAAGTTAGGCATAAGCTACGGCTTACGAGGCACAAGTCGAGAGCTATACTTGTGAGCCACGAAGTGATGCCTGTGAGAAAGTAAGAAAATTATATGAAGAGCGGTCCTTTGGGATCTGAGCATGCATATCCATAAATTTAGATATATGAGAGGTCCCTCACACTGCGAAAGCTAGTAGAGAGTATACATGAGTTATTTCATATCTGTCCACAGTTTTATTGTTGGTACAAAAGGTTAACCCTTACTGAGAATCTTGGATTCTCACCCTTACTGTTTTGTTTTGCAAATACAGAAGCAGTTAGGTTGAGTGACCGTTGAGGGTTACTCTGGTAGTAGTTTTTGGTGCACAGGTAGAATACCTGAGTTTTGATGATTCTAGTATTTAGTTGTTTGGATGTTTGTTGGTTTTGCACAGTACTAACTCAAATGCTCACTTGGCTGCAGAGCCTAGTGCACATTGGACATATTTGGAAATAGAAAGGTCTTGGAGCTCGCCACTGGGATTCACATCCAAGGTGGGAGTTAGTATAGGAGGATGTCAGTAGAGAATTTTGTGTGTGTACACAGTACTCTAGTTGCCTCCTTAGTTATTAAATGAAGAGTCACGGACTCGAGGATTGCTTTCTGGGCAGGGGCATTAGCTACTATATGTGTGAATGCTCACGCATGTTGCTATGTGTAGTTAGCTCATATAAAGGTTGATTTGTATGCTTTGACTACTCTACTTGTTTTATATG
The DNA here is from genome assembly GCA_005392925.1 of Aquilaria sinensis. NCBI lineage: Eukaryota > Viridiplantae > Streptophyta > Magnoliopsida > Malvales > Thymelaeaceae > Aquilaria > Aquilaria sinensis. Next base: position 22,971 of record SMDT01001468.1, on the reverse strand, counting down.
AAAAGTTGTGGCCACATTAACATGTTACGGTTTTAAACAACCCGTCAAGGCATAAAGAGCATGCATATTGCATATTCTAGGATAATCAACTAGTGACATGGATTTAATCCATGCACATATCATTGAGTACCAACTGCAATCCACCGTGAGACCAAGTTCTCACAGGTGTCCTGGGCAGAGAGAATGCCCCAGGGCTCGACCGATGCAGGGTCCGCCCAGGAACTTACCCCCTGTACCACTTGCCATAGGAAACCGACCTGGTGTAGCCGCAGCAGTAGTTCCGCCGAGGGTATTCACCCTGGCGAGTCAGATCACCAGAGAGCCAGCTGCCGTTCAAGGTATGTTTAGTTTTCAGAACGGTGGTGTTAGAGTGCTTTTTGATACAGGAGCTACTTTTTCAGTGATATCTTCTGCCTTGGTAGATAAGTGTAAATTACAGTGAGAAATCTCAGATGAGTTGAGACTCATCAAGATTGCAGGGAGAGGTTTTATTGTAACCAATGAAGTGGTTACTAGGTATCCCCTGCAGTTAGGGGACCATGATTTCTGCTGTGAGTTGTGGGTAATAGAATTGAGGTCTTATGACCTAGTGCTGGGAATGGATTGGCTAAGTAAACATAAGGTGCAAATTAACTGTGCGAATCACTCAGTCGACATAACCGATGCTCTGGGAGCTAGAGTGACTTGCACAGGAGGTTTAGCATCTAGTGCTAAGAGTTTGCACCTTAGACTTATGGATACCATCCCCGTAGTTATGGAGGAAGAGTATTACTCATTGAATGGGGTGGCCATAGAGGAGGAACTTGAAAAGATTCCGGTAGCCAATCAGTTTCCTGAGGTGTTTCCAGTAGAGTTACCTGGGTTACCACCCAAGAGAGAGACTGAGTTTACCATTCGTCTCCAGACAGGGGTTGAACCTATTTCGGTTCCACCTTATAGGATGTCAGCTCCTGAGATGGATGAGTTAAAGAAGCAGTTGGAAGAACTGCTAGAGAAGGGCTTTATAAGGCCTAGTGTGTCACCATGGGGAGCCCCGGTGTTGTTTGTAAAGAAAAAGGATGGAACTTTTAGATTGTGCATCGACTATAGAAAGTTGAATGCAGTGACAATCAAGAATAAGTATCCGCTTCCTAGGATCGATGATCTGTTTGACAGACTCAGAGGAGCGAGGGTGTTTTCTAGGATTGACCTCCGATCTGGATATTTTCAGATTAGAGTTAAGGAGGAAGATATCCCGAAAACTGCCTTCAGGACGAGGTATGGACACTATGAGTATACAGTTATGCCTTTCGGTGTAACGAATGCTCCAGCGGTGTTCATGGAAGCAATGAATCGGATCTTTAAGCCATTTTTAGATCAGTTTGTTGAGGTTTTCATTGACGACATTCTGATATATTCACAGTCTGCGGCAGAGCATGAGGAGCACCTTAGGGCAGTTTTGCAAGTGCTGAAGGATAATCAGTACTATGCAAAGTTGTCTAAGTGTGAGTTTTGGTCCGAAAGGATTCAATTTCTGGGCCATATTATTAGTGCTCAAGGGTTGTCAGTTGACCCTGAAAAAGTTCAGGCAGTAGTTGAGTGGAAGAGGCCAACTACAGTTACAGAAGTTCGGAGTTTCTTGGGCTTGGCAGGCTACTATAGGCGATTCATAGGGAAATTCTCTGTGATAGCTACACCTTTGACAGCCTTGACCAAGAAGACTCAGAAATTTGAATGGACACAGAAATGTGAGGAGGCTTACATGAAGTTGAAGGAAAAGTTGACTAATGCACCAATACTTGTCTTACCGGATCAGAACAAGGCTTTTATAGTGTATACTGATGCTTCAGGTTCTAGTTTGGGTTGTGTATTGATGCAGGATAGTCAGGTTATTGCATATGGTTCGAGACAACTGAGACCTAATGAGTTAAGTTACCCGGTCCATGATCTCGAACTAGCAGCAGTAATCTTTGCATTGAAATTGTGGAGGCATTATTTGATGGGGAGATCGTTCAGAATCTTTACTGATCATAAGAGTTTAAAATACTTGTTTACTTAGAAAGATCTGAACATGAGGCAACGACGATGGATTGAGTATATCAAAGATTATGATTGCTCAATCGAGTATTGTGCTGGAAAAGGGAATGTAGTAGCGGATGCATTGAGCAGGAAGTACACGGGAGTGATCCTATCTAAAGATCAGGCTACAAGTTCCTCTGAAGGAACAACAGGGGATTGTTTCTCAGTTTTGCATGAGTTATGGAAAAAATGAAAGAAGTCCCTAGTCTACACTCTAGAAGTCCAGATAGCTTGGTTAGTCAGAGTCAGAGAAGCTTAGATGAAGGATCCGTTACTGAAGAAGATTTCAGGAGAAGCTAAGTCTGGTACTGTGAAGAACGAGTTTAGATACAAGGATGGAATACTATACTATGGTGATCGACTCTCTATACCGAATGTTGAGGGACTTAGGCAACAAGTCCTATAGGAGGCACATAGTAGTACTTTGAGTATTCACCCTGGTGTTAGTAAGATGTATCACAATTTGAAGACACATTTCTGGTGGCCGGGATTAAAAAGGGGTGTGGCAATGTGTTTAACATGCCAAATGGTGAAAGTAGAACATCAGAAACCGGTGGGTACACTTCGGAGTTTACCTTTGCCAGGGAGGAAGTGGGGATCCGTTAGTATGGATTTCCTAGTTGGGTTACCAAATACCCAGAGTCAACATGATGCAATATGGGTAGTAGTGGACCGTCTGACAAAGTCAGCTCACTTCATACCTGTAAAGATTTCTTATACTTTGGAAAAGTTGGCTCAGTTGTATCTCAAGGAGATAGTGAGACTCCATGGGATACCAGATTAGATTATATCTGATAGAGATCCACGATTCACGTCGAGGTTCTGGAATGCTTTCCATGAGGCATTGGGGAGCAAGGTCAATCTTAGTACTGCTTTTCATCCTCAGGCTGATGGCCAGTTTGAGAGATGATGCCCAGAGACATTTTTGTTGGAAGACATTGTGACTTCGGGAGGGACTTCCTGAGGGGGAGAACGCCTGGAGCTCAAATTTCCCAGGGGAGTGTGCCTGAAAATACTCAGAAAAGAGGGTTAGGAGGTCCCCGAGGTGTTTTTTTGGGGAGGAGCCTCCGACGCCCTAGTCACTGTCCTGAGAGGTGAAAGAGGGGGAACACTAGGAAATTTAGTGGCCTTGCCTGTTTGTGTTTTCTCAAGGAGAAGGAGTCGAACAGTTTGCCAGGGTCTGCTCCCTGGTATTTATAGGACTGCCCAGCCCGTTCAGACAACGACAGGTGTTCGGTCGGATGTTCTTTGAGTTTCTGGGCGTAGGGGACAAGTAGCCGGTGGTAGGCTCCTTGAGCCTTGAACCGAGACAGGTCGTGACAAGACCTGGACAGCGTCGGCGTGTCAGACCACCGTTTGGAGCGGCATGCAATGCCTGTGGGCGACATGTCAGAGGCTCCTTAAATGCTCATGCCGTACTCCCCGAGGTCCTCTGGGCGAGGTCGTCCTTTGGCATGGACGTCCTTCTTCCGGAGTTATGCTCGTAGTTTGGGGAGTCCTTTAGTTCGGTGGTTCTGCCTTCGTAAATTTTTCTCCTGCTTGTAATGGCTAGGCCTCTGTCCCGAAGGCAATCTATTTGGTCCCCCGAAGGAGCCGGCAATACCTTTGGATTTCCTGGCGTGTTAGCCGAAGTCCTGACTTCATGGTGCTCGAGTTCGCTCCTGCCGAGGTCAATGACAGTGCTTCTTTTTGGCTGACGCCAGGCTTCCTGAACACAACTTCGGCGGGAAGTACGTACTCGGAGAGGCGATAGCCCTTCGGCTATCAAGAAAGTGATTCAAACTTTGGAGGACATGCTACGTATGTGTGCTATTGATTTTAAAGGTGATTGGGATTAGCGCCTACCGCTGATCGAATTTGCTTACAATAACAGCCATCAAAATATTATTGGTATGGCACCAAATGAGGCCCTATATGGGAGGAGGTGTATGACCCCCCATTGTTGGCAGATTCTACAGATAAGGTAGTCATTGGTCCATAGGTCATAGCTGATACCACAGCTAAGATCAAGTTAATATGGCAAAGGATTAAGGCAGCCAATGATCGGCAAACCAAGTATGTAAACTTGAGGAGAAGAGATTTGAGTTTTGAAGTTAGGGACAAAGTACTTTTGAAAGTGTCTCCAATGAGAGGAGTTAGCCATTTTGGGCAAAGGGGCAAGTTGGCTCCTAGGTATATTGGACCATATGAGATATTGGAGAACATAGGCAAAGTTGCTTAACGGTTGGCATTGCCACCTAATTTGTCCCAAGTGCATGATGTGTTCCACGTGAGTCTACTTAGAAAATGTACAGTGGAACCGGGACAAGTAATTAGTCCTTCAGTGATACCCATTCAGGAAGACTTGACCTACGAGGAGAAACCCGTTCAGGTACTTGATAGGCAAGTCAAGAAGTTAAGGACTAAGTGGATTCCTATGGTTAAGATCTTATGGTCTAACCATAGTGAGGGAGAGGCTACATGGGAGACGGAACAGGATATGCTGAAAAGATATCCTGGTGTCTTTCCGGAGTTGCAACGGAATTTAGGGGACCAAATTCCAGAATGAGGGGAGAATGTTATGGACGTCCTAGTAGTCAGCACTCCTGAGAGAGGTAAAATGTTCTAAATTAAGTTTAGAACTTTAATTTCAAGTTTACAAAGATAGAATAAAGGAGTTACAAAAATTCACTAAGTTCCAAGGAGGTTTAAGCACTAGATGAGGAGTAGGGGCAAAATGGAAATTTTGCATCCTGAGTAACTGGGCGGGGTCCCAAGTGTTTTAAGTTTAGTTTTGTAACTTAGCCTTTAACCTTAACTCAAACTTGAAACAATAACAAGAATTAATCAAGAAATGAGCATGTGTTAAAAGATGGGGGTTTATGTGTTTAAGGGTTGTAACCTGGAGGGGTTAAGGGGTTGAGTGAGGGTTTAAGAAGGGAAAGGTGGCTAATGGCTGCCATAACCACGTTTTCCCCTCTCAAGCACTCATTTCTCTCTCAATTCAAGCTAGAAATCAAGTGATCTTGATTCCTAGAGTTGCCATCCAAGGATACCAACCAAGAGGAACTTGTTTCAAGCTAGAAAACAAGGTTTGGAGGCTTGGAAGCATGATTTCTCTACTCCCCTATTTTTTATACATGGTAAGCATTGTGTTCTTGGTTAACGCTATGTTATTTGAGTGAATTGAGGCTTGGGTTTTGGTTAGAGAGGAAGATTGTGATGTTTGGTGCTTTGGTTTTGATTGGAACTTAGGTGAGGATTTCTTGCACTTGGTTGCTTGAAAAGAGGAGTGATTCTAGCTTGTATCTTGGAGTTGAGGTAACGGAGTAGTGTTTTAAAGCTTGAACAATGCTTGTGGCTTGAGTTTGTTGTAAGAAATTGATTGAAATTGGCCATAGCATTGAGTATGAGTATTGGTTGAATTGTGGTGAATTATGAGGTTTGAGGAAGATTTGATGATGTTATAGAGCATCATTAATGGCATTGTGATAGTTGGTTATGTTCCTTGCAACTTGAATTATGTGTGTGTGAAGTTTGGTGGCTTTTTATGCATGTTCGATATGTGTACTAAGCAGCCAAAGGTCATAGCAGCAAAATGTGTGCCAATTCTGCAGTTTTGCAGATTGGTGACGCACCGCCAAGAGGTACCCATAATTGGTGACACGTCACCAATTGGAAAAAGGATCACAGAACGTTGACAACTGTGGTGACGCGTCGCCACGGTTGGCGACGCGTCGCCAAGACAGCATTGGAGACCCGATTTTGTTTTTAGCATAACTTTTCGCTCGGGTGTCAGATTGAGGTGATTCAAGGTTCCACGTGAAGCAAAAAGGGAGTACTATCACTTTATAGTTTTGGAAACATCTAAAATGCCCCATATTTAAAGTTGTTTTGAATCAGAGTAAGGATAATTTTTAAAGGTAGAATGTTGCACATTTTGCTTGGATGATTGAGGTGAGTCCCAACGGGGTCCCTTAGGTACCTTGGGCCTCAAGTATGCTGGGTGTACTTTGAGACTTCCTGAAGTCCCTCAACAAGTGGGAGTTTCCTTGAGTTTTGAAAAGTTTTGAGGTTACTTGTTGAGTAACCAGGGAAACTAAGTTGCAAGCGAATATAACCAAGTGTCATGAGCTTGAGGCGTAAGTTTAAGTACCCTTGGCAACCTAACAGTGTTGGAAATCATGGGGTTGTAAGGAAAGGCTTCAAATGCATCGAGGTTATGAGGTTTAATAACCTAGTTACATAGTTCTCACCACAAGTCCCCTGCACAACAAAGTTAAGGAAAGGTTATATAATAAGTGAAGCGTAAGGTAAGGCTTACGAGGCACAAGTTGAGAGTTGGACTTGTGAGTCACGGAGTAACGCTCCTGAGAAAGTCAGGCGTAAGCTAAGGCTTATGAGGCACATGTCGAGGGCTAGACTTGTGAGCCACGGAGTGACACACGTGAGAAAGTAAGAAAATTATGTGAGGAGTGGTCCTTCGGGATCCGAGCATGCATATCCATATATTTACATATATGAGAGGTCCCTCACACTGCGAAAGCCAGCAGAGAGTATGCATGAGTTATTTAATATCTATCCACAATTTTACTGTTGGTACATGAGGTTACCCATTACTGAGAATCTTGGATTCTCACCTTTACTGTTTTGTTGTGCAGATGCAGAAGGAGTTGGGCCGAGTGACCATTGAGGGTTACTCTGGTCGTAGTTTTTGCTGCACAGGTAGAATACCTGAGTTTTGATGATTCTAGTACTTATTGTTTGGATGCTTGTTGGTCTTGCACAGTACTAACTAAGTTGCTCATTGGTTACAGAGCCTAGTGCACATTGGACATAGTCAGGAATAGCTGGACCTAGTTGGATCCAGAGGGATCTCTAAAGCTCACCGCCGGGATTCACATCCAAGGTGGGAGTTAGTATGAGAAGATCTCAGTAGAGGATTTTGTGTTTATACACAGTACTTAGTTGCCTCCTTAGTTATAAAATGAAAATTCATGGACTCGAGGATTGCTTTCTGGGCGGGGGGATTAGCTACTATATGTATGAATGCTCACGCATGTTGCTATGTGTAGTTAACTCATATAAAGGTTGATTTGTATGCTTTGACTGCTCTACTTGTTTTATATGAAAAATTGTGGCCACATTAACATTTGATCGTTTTAAATAAATCGTTAAAGCATAAGGAGCATGCATATTGCATATTCTAGGATAATCAACTAGTGACATGAATTTAATCCGCGCACATATCAATGAGTACCAACTGCAATCCGCCGTGAGACCAAGTTCTCAAGGGAGTCCTGGGCAAGGGCCAAGGACGGCCGTGTCATCGGCACTAAAACTCCTTGTTTGGGGGGATTTTCTCCTGCCAGAGGTGGTTGGCCCATCTCCCCCAAAGGTGGTTTAGCCACTTTTCCGAGGGAGGTGGCACGCTACTTTCCCAAGGTCAATACTATCATTCCCGGGGATGCCAGTGGGCTACCGAGGTCGTATGCCCAAGGCATCAGACTTTCTCTTTCCTAGGTCAGCACTGGTAACTCTTATGAGTGGCTCTCAGTCTCCCGAGCATGGCACCTGGCCGATGTTCATAGGTTAAAGGGGCGATAGCACTTCGGCTATAATATATGAAATTTGGAGGCATTCCAAGCATGTTTGATATGTGTAGGACGTGTCCAAATTTCATAGCAGCAAAACCAAAGTTTTTCTAGGCATTTTGTAGGTTTGGTGACGCATCACCAATCCCCACGAGTTCCCATGATGCGTCGCCAAGAGCTCAGAAAACTGGCAGAACATCGACAACTGTGGCGACGCGTCGGCAAGACAACATTTGACACCTGATTTTGTTTTCAGCATAACTTTTCGATCGGGTGCCTGATTGAGGTGATTCAAGATTCCACGTGAAGCTAAGAGGGAGTACTATCACCTCCATGTTTTAAAAACACTTAAAATCCCTTAGTTTTAGATTTATATTAACTCAAAGTGAAGGCAAGTTTTAAAGGAAACTATGTTGCAATGATCACAACAAAGTATTACTAGCCCAGGTGTGAGGTTTAGAACCCTTGGAAACCTAGCCGTGCCATAGCCATGTGGTTGCAAGGTGAAACCTTGTTCATCTAGTTTACATCAAGAGGCCTTGTGGCCTAGTCTACAAAGTTCCACCATAAATCCCCTGCATAACGACTTTGGGAAGGCTACTTGATTGCATCCAGTAAGCTTCGGCTTCCTAGGAGTAGGTTAGCGATCATAACTCGCTAGGCACAGAGTGATGCACTGTGAGGAGGACTAGTTTGAGGAGAGGTTTTTATGGCCTAGTTATATGTGCATATATCAGACCCTCATGCTGTGTGAGCTTGCAGCAAGTTTAGATATGTTCATCATATGTCCAGTCCTAGTAATTTTCTTGCAAGTACGCTGAAGATCCCTTATTGAGAATTGTTGAATTCTCACTCCCTAGTTTTGTTATGCAGAGCATGAAGTTGCTGGATCGGGTAATCGTTGAGGATTATCTCGGTAGTACTCTTTTGTGTGTATAGGTATGACAGTTGAGAATCCTTGTGATTCTAGTCTAAATAAGTGCTTAGTTGGCTTGTTGGTCAAGTAACAGTACTAACTAGTATCTTCCTTTGGCTGCAGAGCCTAGTAGCACTTGGCAAAGGACTTTTGATAGTCGCCACTGAGACATGTATCCAAGGTGGGAGTTAGGTTAAAGAGATCTCAGTAGAGTCTTGTACATTTATACAGTATTTTAGTTGCCTCCATAGCCTATGTTATGAGGAGTCCTCGACTCTAGGAATGCTCTTGGGTGAGGGCATTAGTCTACTTTATGTATGAATGTTCTCACGAGTTGTTATGTGTAGTAAACTCACACAAATGTTGATTTTTGTATGCTTTGGCTATTTGTACTTATTTTTGTGTAGAAATTACTTGGCCAAGTTAATGTTTTAATGTTTTATCATTTTAATAAACCAAGTCAAAGCATAAGAGCATGCATATTGCATATTCTAGGTTAATCAACTAGTATCATGGAAATTAATCTGCACACATACACAACTAGCCAATTGCAATCCACTGTGAGACCAACTCTCACATGGCTTCCTAGGTAGGGGCACGGGCGGTCGTGTCATGATTTCTTCACTCAAGCTTCAATTCACCTTCTTTTTGGCTTGAGCCCAAAACCATTTCGGTAAGAACTTCATGAACACAAACAAGGCAAGCCTTGACCGAAATGATCTCCCTTTTGTTTAAGTGGTTACATGCACATCCGGTCATGTGCCACTTGGGTCCCAAAATGGTTTAATGCCCGTAATGGTCTATAACTTAGTTGCATGGCTTGTCTAGCCCTAAAAGACTCCATGTTCCTGTTGTAGTCATTAAAATATAGGTATCTTCCAGCATTACATTGTTTATTGGCTCACATTGCCAAGGACTAACTAAAAGAGTTTAAAATGACCATTAGTCCCATGTATGTTTCGGCCGAGTACTATAACAATTAAAATTTTGGCAAATCAAGGAAATGATGACTTAATTCCTTAGTGGGAGACAAGATTTGACTTGTTATCATTGAAATTTACCAAAAATTGGCTTTGTATCCCACTAGTCCCCTTACAACTTTGCATGGCCGAAAGCTTTCATTCTTAATTTTTAGTTTCATTAGCATCACTAGTTCAAGTGTGCATTATAGTCTTCCAGCTTTGTTTTCTTGCAACAACACCATGTATATTTTCTTTGTGCATTTAGGACCCAATAGTTTTCAATTTAGCACATACACCACTACCCCTATGTTTAAACAGCTTCCCATGTGTTTCATAACATTTCTTTTATTTTATTGGCCTGGGCCAAGCATTAAGGAATGAACCTAACAGGACGGACAATCATCAGTGGTGCAAGGTTTGACATTTCTCAAAGAGAAGAGAGGTAACCGTGGAAAAACTAAAGAAAGAGAACCGAAGAACTCCGAAAAAATAAAACTACAGAATAAACGACTTCAGAAGGAAGGAAAAACTTCAAAAAGAAATACCCACCGAACTTTTTGCTGAAATCTGTATTCTTGGACGCCGTCATGAAGGGTTGCCAGAAATCGCTTCACCACCAGAAGGAGAAAGAAGACAAGAGAGAGTTCTAGAGCAAACGAAAGCAAAGGAAAAGAGTGTGAAGGTCTAAGGCAAAAGGGGTTTATATAGGCCGAAGGGGGTAGGCAAAATGTCGTCATTATTGCTCATCGAAGGTGAAGAGACGCAATTGATGTAACCGACGTAACCGTTTGCCACCCATCGGCAGCCACAAGTAAGCCAACACAAGAAACGAGGGCACGACCTTGACAACTGGCAGACCTACATAACCCTACCTGAAGTAACGCGCCCATATATGTGGGAAGATGAAACGATTCACTGACAGAAAAGTCAGTGGAAGTACACGCCTCAGACAGTGACCTCGGTGGAAGAGCCAGGGACACCATTCAAACACCAGGGGAACTACCTCGGTAGGGCACCTTAGTTTGCCATAGTTCCCTCCTGGGAAGAAGGAGACTTCGGATGGAAGCACCTCATGGCAACAAGACCAAGCATCACTTTCCACAAGAAGGGCTCCCGAAACTCCCTAAACCGAAGGAATGTCTTCAATTTTCTGAGGGGGGGCATGTGATAGCCGAAGGGCTACCGCCCCCGAAGGACTTCACATGTGTGTACCACCTCCGGTCGAAGTAGACATGACAAAACCCCGGCAAAAAGAGGGCCCTAGCACCCTCGAACAAGCCGGATAGGTGCTGCCCATAGGAAACCGATGGGACCAGCTTCGGTTAGAAGGAGTCACCGCCCTTCCCGAGGGTGTCCTTGCGCTGACCTCACATGCCCAAAACCACCTTCGAATACTCTTTGGGCCACCCTCGGGGCGCGCCCACGTAGTGCCATCATCAGGTACCCGAGCCTGACCTCGGGAGGGCCCAAGCGAAGGTGCCTCGTACAAACAAGGGACCTCCCCCCAGAGGAGCTCCCCTCCTTGAATGAGCTTTGTACCCCAAAGGAGTTCGGTCCCCCGAAAAGGCCACACGGGCTTATGACAGAATGACTAAGGAGTCTCTAACACACCGTACTCGTACAACCCCCAACACACTGCCCTCGGACACTCTCTGACACACCGTACTTATACAGCCCTTGACACGCCGCTCTCGTATGACCTAGACTCCTTGCAATGCAGCCTATGGTCGGCTAGAGGCTCCCCCTCTCCCGAAAGTATGTAACGCATCCAACCGAACAGGTGTCATGATCTGGGTAGGCTGTGGCAAATGAACTTCTCCTATTCACCTCCATATAAATATTTGGGAAACGCCCCAGGTAAGGGGATCCCTACTCCAAGGAAGAATCTCTCCACTCTCTACTTATTCTCCATTTTTCAGACACTGACTTGGGCGTCGGGGAATCCCCCCTCGCCCCGGAGAAATGCTCTGGGGAGCTCCTAACCCTTGCTTTTCTGAGCCCTTGCAGTCCTTCTCCAATAGGAGGCTCCTCATCCAGGCGTTCCCTCACTGGAAGTTTCTGCTCCAGGATCATCATGTTGCACAACGAAGATGCGGAAGGGCATCAGCATGAATTCGGTAGCACCACCTCCTTGGCTTTCAAGAACACTAGGAACTTGGTTAATCCGAGACTAAGGAAGGTAATGAGTGCAAAGTTTGAGTGGTAACATGCATTAGCTGGTTACACGCCAAATGGCACCAAAATGGATTTAACTTGCTTCTCGGCCATGACAAGTTTTGGCATGGTGCAATGCCATCCTCCCATACTTCTTAGTGCCATGTTTAGCACCCGAAAGAGTGCTCAAATTGACCTTAAAGTTTTGTTTCTCGGCATTGGCCACATACTCAATTCCTATGTGAAATTTACCCCCAAAACTTCTCGGTTTTACACTCATGTCATTTCTCTCATTTTTCATTGCAGTCCTTTACTTTTATTTCTTACAACAACTTCATGGGCAATTTTCCTTGTGCATTTGGAACCTAAAAGTTCTCAAATTGGCACATACACCACTTGATGCGGTCCGGTAGCGCGGAGCCAGCACCTCCACTATGTGCAGTGCTGAGGGCAGCAGGGGGTCCTGGAGGTGCAGGCTAGTCTAGAAGGAAGACTGGTGTCCTGGGTGGATCACCTCAAGTGATGGCCGGTAGCTTCTTGGTCCCGGGAGTAGGGTAATGACGGCGAGGACCTCTGATGTGGGAGAGAGCCCAGTGGGGAGATCTTTCAGGGAGACCTGGCTAAAACACTCAGAAAACAGCGGTTAGGAGGCCCCCGGGGTGGTTTTCCGTGGGGGAACCTCCGACGCCTAAGTCAGTGCTTAGAGAGAGGGAGAGAGGGAGAGACGTAGTAATAAGCGCAAGAGACGCTTTCCTGGCGTGTTTTTCTGAGGGCTGAAGGGAGAGTTTTCAGTCGGAGAGAGGAGGACGTCCTCTATTTTTTGGCCTCTCTCGGTCCCTTTTTCCTAGAAGAGAGGCTCTCTCCTCCGGAGCCCCCCGGAGCCCCCTTCTGTGATAATTTCCCTTGTATAAAAGAAAGGGGGTGACCCCTTCAGATGGTGACACATGTGCGGCACGTGTATGGTCGGATGGTGTTCATATTTCTGGGCACGTAGGCCGCTAGCCACATGCAGGCTCCTCGGGCCGTGAGCTGTAGCCCTTCATAACAGAACATTAGACTGTGACGGCGTTTTAGAGCGTGTCTGAAGGTGGCGTGTTGAAGACATATGTGAGCGGAGTGTCAGATGTTAGTGTTGTGCCCAAAAGCCAATCATGAGATGATTGTATTTTTGCACATTGAGTCATGATATTTTATTAACGCATTAATCCAGCAATTATGTTTGTTGTTTTGTTCCTGCGTAACTTAACAAACATAATTGTAACCCTAGAATAATGATATTCTTAAAACTCCCTGGTCTAGTATTATTGTGGAGCGGGTTGCAATAATACATAATGACTAGCAAATGTGTAGACTAATATGAGATATGTAGTCTACATATGGGTACAAGTTGGAGAACTTGTGTACTGGACCGACCCACCATGAGAACACTACATGGATCGTTATATGAGTGTCATAAGTGATTCCCATAGTGATCAGGGTATATGTAGTCCTTCGACCTAAGATCATCAAGGTTCCCTACATGTGAGTCACATACTTTGAAACTTTCCTTTGTTGCTCGTAACTGAGTGAACTTGAAGGAGGTCATTGGGTATGTCACATATCATGCGGAGGGATTTGTATGATCAAGATGGGATTTGTCCCTCCTATGTAACGGGAGTGATATCTTCGGGCCCCTTGATAGAGTGAGACTTAGAAAATGCATGGCCATGCTCGGATGAGTTGATATATGATATCAATGTCATTAGTTTAAGTTGGTCTACTCGGTAATCAAGAAACCAAAGATTGGGCTATACGAGAGTGACACATTCCATGTCTCGTGCTTAGTCTTGATATCTTGGACAAAGGGACAATGGCATATATCGGTGATGATCATAAAGGTTTAGTCGATTCACCGACAATCTTGTCACTTGGGTAGCAATGATGTGTTGCTAGACACCGCTCATTGCTTATGATCATAAATGTGATTTATGATCATTGCCAACGTGGCAAGAGCCTATTGGGTCGCACACATAGAGCTATTTGGATCATTAGAGTGCATGGGCTAATTATTTGGGTTATGGTTTCACTTTAATTTCGTATTAATAATGGGCCCAAGAGTTGAGCCATTATTAAGTCCGAAATTAAATCCTAATTGGATTAGGGCTTTGAAACCCATTAGGCCTGGAAGTTGAGTCTCACTATAAATACAACTTTTAAGTGAGAAATTCGCAGGTCTCCTTGCCCTAGCCTCCCAAAAGGATAGCCGCACTCTTCTCTTGCAATTCCTTGGAGGACGTAAGCTAGCACTGCGAGCGCAAGAGAAACGCATCTGCCGGGACGTGGTGGAAGCGTGGTGATCCCGAGAGGCTTGTGTGGATACCATAGAGAGCTTGAACACGTCAACTGTTCAGGTTTTGTGATTCGACTCTACAGTTGAATGAGAGATCTCAACCAAAAATTAGGTATGAAAATTTTTGAACACCCGGTTTACCCCGTTTCACTTGGATCCTGGAGGGTTTCGGTTAAATTCCGTTGCGCTGTTTGGCTCCCAAAACCCAACAGTCACTTGGGTAGCAATGATGTGTTGCTAGATATGAGCCATTATTAAGCCCGAAATTAAATCCTAATTGGATTAGGGCTTTCAAACCCATTAGGCCTGGAAGTTGGGTCTCACTATGAATACAACTTCTAGTGAGAAATCGCAGGTCTCCTTGCCCTAGCCTCCCAAAAGGACAGCCGCACTGCAGTGGTATCAGAGCTACTGGGGAAACCCTAAATCGGGATTGAGTGTTGAATCGCATGATGCTATGTGTTCGAGTTGCTTTTCGGCCATGATTAATTAGATTGATTCATGATGCATGAAACCGAAATTCGTAATGAACATATGAGATATATGAAGAAACGACACAAATTGGTTAATGAGATTAACCCGAAATTGATAGGTATGAGATACCTATATGGATTAGGATTCTTGCAATAGTTGCAAAAACCCTAGGTTTGTTCGGATTCGGCCTATTCGGGCACCGAAAGTAAGGTATTTTTGGTGGCTCGAATGGAGGAGTCTCGGGTGCCTACTTGCTCGAAATAGAAGATTTTGGGCTAAGCAATTGTAAGACAATTTTTTGCGCTGGGGGGCGCTGCCCCCGCAAGGGCGATTCCCCTTGATCCCGTCCGCTGACCGGTCAGTAGAACCACCGCCCGCTGACCGGCCAGTGGGGCCGCCGTATGTGAAGCGCCACATAAATAAAAACTGGTTAATGAACGCATGAAAATTGGCATGCATCTTTGTTGAATGAGATTTGACATGATATGCTGATTGGTGTTTGAAGCATGGTGCATGGTTATAGCCCTTGATTGGTTGTACTTGTAAATACGGCCTGCGAGTCGTGCCTTTTCTTATCACTCTCATTGTACATTCTCTTCTCACCTTACTCCCCTCGAATGTAACTCGAGGTTTCTATTATTGATGTAATGGTGCATTATGGGATCATCCAAGGTTGGTATGTCCAAGGATCATCCAAGGTGGTATGTCCAAGGAGGTGACAACAAAAGGGCAACCAAGAAAGGAAGAGAAGGAGCTTGTGAAGACTCTTTTCTTTTCTTAGGCTTTTATGATATTCTCATTGGCTTGAGAATATCGCATAGTTTGGGCTATAACCATGTCACGTTTACTTTCTTGTAAGCATGAGATGCATGTTTTATATTTGTATGTGATGCATGTATAAAACAACCGGAGATAACAAATTGGTGAGATCAAAAGAAAAATCCCTCAAACAAATATTAAGTCATTAAATGTGATGCCTTCCAAATGTTGGCACTCGTCAAGACTTTGATCAACATTAGGTGGGTTTGCCAAAGCAAAGCACCTATGTTCATCTTGGTAAGGCGCGATGGGATAATAGTGATATCCAAACTGCTAACTTTGGGTTCGACTTAACTAAGTCATCCTAATAGGATTAGGGACTTAGAGGCATAGAGTTGGGCTTAAGTTCATGAGATGAGCTTGGACAAGTGTTGTTCACCCAACTATCAAGAGTTGCAAGAGTTGCATAAGATGCAATTGGCAAGGAGTTGCCTACCTAAATAGCTGTAACTTGAGAGAAAAGCCAAAGCTGACTCAGGTTGTGGTCAAATATGGATCTTGGCCCACTAGAATACCTTAGCGCCGAGGTGTTCCGAAATAATATCGAGGGTTATTATTTTGAGGAAAATAGTGGGAGTATCGTTTAATAAAAGTCCTTATTAAATGAATTAAAATACATGACTCTTACACTGCATATTTACTGTTGTAGATAACCATGGCACAAAACACATCGACACTTTCGTTGCGATCGATCCTTGAGAAGGAAAAACTGAATGGGACCAACTTTCTCAAATGGTACCGAAACTTGAGGATAGTCCTCAAACAAGAGAGAAAGGCTTATGTCCTAGAGCAGCCCATTCCGAATGAGCCTGCTGCCACTGCTCCAAGAGCTGAAAGGGATGCTCACAAGAGGCATTCTGATGATGCTTTGGATGTTGCATGCCTCATGCTTATTACCATGGAATCTGAGCTTCAGAAGCAACATGAGAACATGGGGGCGTTCGATATGATCGAACATCTCAAAATGCTTTTCCAAGAGCAAGCTAGGCATGAGAGGTTTGAGACCTCTAAGGCATTGTTTCAGTGCAAGATGTCTGAGGGAAGTCCCGTGGGTCCTCATGTGCTCAAGATGATTGGGTACATTGAGAATCTTGAGAATTTGGGATTTGCTCTTCAGAAAGAGTTGGCTATTGATGTAGTCTTGCAATCGTTGCCTGAAAGCTACAGTCAGTTCGTCATGAACTATAACATGAACGACCTTGACAAGTCCCTCCCTGAATTGCTCAACATGTTGAGAACTGCTGAGCAAAACCTTAAGAAGGCTAAGCCCATTTTGATGGTTCAAAAGGGCAAGGGAAAGGGAAAAGCCAACAAGAAGAAGGATAAAGCTAATGGAAAGTCCAATGCTAAGTTCTTCTTCAGCTGCACTGAAACCAAAGGGTGGTGTGGCAAAGGAAGGGGAGTGCTTCCATTGTAAGCAACCTGGACACTGGAAGCGCAATTGCAAGCTCTATCTTGAAGAACTTGCTAAGGAAAAGGGAAGTAAGACTTCCACTTCAGGTATTTTTGTTATAGAGGCTAACTTTTCTACTTCCTCATCTTGGGTATTGGATACTGGATGTGGATCTCACATTTGTGCAAATGTGCAGGATCTAAGTAGAAGTAGAAGATTGGCCCGAGGTGAAGTGGACCTACGTGTTGGAAATGGAGCAAGGGTTGCTGCCTTAGCCGTAGGGACTTATGTTCTCACTTTACCTAGTGGATTAGTTTTAGAATTAGACAACTGCTACTTTGTGCCTACTATTAGTAGAAATTTGATTTCTGTTTCTTGTTTGGACAAGAAAGGTTTTTCATTTATAATAAAGGACAAATGTTGTTCTATTTATTTGAATGAAATCTTTTATGGTAGTGCTCAACTTAGCAATGGGTTGTATGTTCTAGACCTCGAAGATCCAATCTATAATGTGAATACCAAGAAGGTCAGATTAAATGATTCAAACCCGACCTATCTCTGGCACTGTCGCTTGGGCCATATAAATGAGACCCGCATATCCAAGCTCCATAAGGATGGACTCTTGGACTCATTTGATTTTGAATCATATGAGACATGTGAGTCATGTTTGTTGGGCAAGATGACCAAAGCCCCATTCACAGGGCAAAGTGAAAGGGCTAATGACTTACTAGGACTCATACATAGTGATGTATGTGGCCCTATGTCTACACAAGCTAGAGGAGGTTTCCAATACTTCATTACTTTCACTGATGACTTCAGCAGATATGGCTATGTGTATCTTCATGAGACACAAGTCAGAATCCTTTGAAAAGTTCAAAGAATTCAAGAATGAAGTAGAGAATCAACTCGGGAAGAGTATCAAAGTGCTTCGATCAGATCGAGGTGGAGAGTACTTGGATCGAGAATTCCTTGACTATCTGAAGGAGTGTGGTATAGTATCACAACTCACTCCACCAGGTACACCTCAATGGAATGGTGTATCTGAAAGGAGAAATCGAACTCTGTTAGACATGGTTCGCTCTATGATGAGTCAAGCTGACCTTCCAAACTCCTTTTGGGGACATGCTCTAGAGACAGCCGCTTTTACACTAAACCGAGTTCCATCTAAATCGGTTCAAAAGACACCATATGAGATATGGAGTGGGAGGCGTCCCAATTTGTCTTTTATGAAGATTTGGGGCTGTGACGCTTATGTGAAACGTCAATCCTCTGACAAACTAGGGCCCAAATCTCAAAAATGCCTTTTTGTTGGGTATCCCAAAGAAACAAAGGGTTACTATTTCTACAATCCTTCTGAGCAAAAAGTGTTTGTTGCTCGAACTGGTGTCTTTTTAGAGAAAGAGTTTATCTCTAAAGGAACTAGTGGGAGGAAAGTAGAACTTGAAGAAATTCAAGAACAACAAGGAGACATCGAACCTGAAATGGAACCTGAACAGACACCACAAGATGTTGTGGTTCAAGAGTCTGTTCCTGTAGCACAGAGCCCACGTAGGTCTGGTAGGATTCGGCGTGAGCCTGAGAGATATGGATTTCTTGTGACTCACACTGGTGATGTGATGCTCATGGATCAGGATGAGCCCACAACCTACCAACAAGCTATGTCGGGGCCTGACTCTGAGAAGTGGCTAGTGGCCATGAAATCCGAGATGGAATCCATGTATGAAAACCAAGTATGGACTTTGGTTGACCCACCTGAAGGGGTAAAACCCATAGGGTGCAAATGGGTTTTCAAGAAGAAAACTGACATGGATGGTAATGTGATTACCTTTAAGGGACGATTGGTTGCAAAAGGTTTCAAGCAAATTCATGGTATTGACTATGATGAAACTTTTTCACCAGTTGCTATGCTTAAATCCATCCGAATTTTGTTTGCTATTGCTGCACACTATGATTATGAGATATGGCAAATGGATGTCAAAACTGCATTCCTAAATGGAAAGCTACTTGAGGATGTGTACATGACACAACCTGAGGGTTTTGTCACTCCTGAGAATGCCAATAAAGTGTGCAAGTTGCAAAGGTCCATTTATGGACTGAAGCAAGCTTCTCGAAGTTGGAATCTTCATTTTGATGAATGCAATCAAAGAGTTTGGTTTTATCAAAAATGAAGATGAACCTTGTGTCTACAAGAAGGTTAGTGGGAGCGCTATTGTCTTCTTGGTGTTGTATGTAGATGACATACTACTCATCGGGAATGACATTCCTGAGCTACAGTCTGTGAAGACTTGGCTAGGGAAATGTTTCTCTATGAAGGACTTGGGTGAAGCAGCCTATGTGTTAGGCATCAGGATCTATAGAGATAGATCTAGAAAGCTTCTTGGCCTAAGTCAAAGTACATATATTGACAAGGTGCTAAAGAGGTTTAGCATGAAAGATTCCAAGAAAGGATTCTTGCCCATGTCACATGGTATCACTCTTTCTAGATCTCAGTGTCCGAGTACACCCGAGGAGAGAGAGCGCATGAGTAAGATTCCATATGCCTCAGCAATTGGATCTATCATGTATGCCATGATATGTACTCGTCCCGATGTCTCATATGCTTTGAGCATGACGAGTAGGTACCAATCGAACCCCGGTGAGAGTCACTGGACAGCTGTTAAGAACATCCTTAAGTACTTACGAAGGACTAAGGATGCATTCTTGGTCTTTGGAGGTGAAGATGAGCTCGTTGTAAGGGGTTACACCGATGCAAGCTTCCAATCCGATAAGGATGATTTTAGATCGCAATCTGGTTATGTGTTTTGTATTGGTGGTGGTGCTGTGAGCTGGAAGAGTTCAAAGCAAGAGACAGTAGCTGACTCTACAACAGAATCTGAGTACATTGCCGCCTCTGATGCTGCGAAGGAGGCAGTTTGGATCAAGAAGTTCATCACTGAACTTGGAGTGGTTCCAAGCATTGCCGACCCGATAGAGCTCTATTGTGACAACAATGGAGCAATCGCACAGGCTAAGGAACCTCGATCTCACCAGCGATCCAAACACATACTCCGACGCTATCATCTCATCAGGGAGATCATCGAGAGGGGTGATGTAAGGATATGCAGGACTTCGACAGACAGCAACATTGCTGATCCACTGACAAAGCCCCTTACGCAGCAGAAGCATGATAGCCATTCTAGGTCCATCGGTATTAGATACATGGATGATTGGCTTTTAGTGCAAGTGGGAGATTGTTAGTGTTGTGCCCAAAAGCCAATCATGAGATGATTGTATTTTTTGCACATTGAGTCATGATATTTTATTAAGGCATTAATCCAGCAATTATGTTTGTTGTTTTGTTTCTGCGTAACGTAATAAACATAATTGTAACCCTAGAATAATGATATTCTTAAACGTCCCTAGTCTAGTATTATTGTGGAGCGGGTTGCAATAATACATAACGACTAGCATATGTGGAGACTAATATGAGATATGTAGTCTACATATGGGTACAAGTTGGAGAACTTGTGTACTGGACCGACCCACCATGAGAACACTACATGGATCGTTATATGAGTGTCATAAGTGATTCTCATAGTGATCATGGTATATGTAGTCCTTCGACCTAAGATCATCAAGGTTCCCTACATGTGAGTCACATACTTTGATACTTTCCTTTGTTGCTCGTAACTGAGTGAACTTGAAGGAGGTCATTGGGTATGTCACATATCATGCGGAGGGATTTGTATGATCAAGATGGGATTTGTCCCTCCTATGTAACGGGAGTGATATCTTCGGGCCCCTTGATAAGAGTAAGACTTAGAAAAATGCATGGCCATGCTCGGATGAGTTGATATACAATATCAATGTCATCAGTTTAAGTTGGTCTACTCGGTAATCAAGAAACCAAAGATTGGGCTATACGAGAGTGACACATTCCATGTCTCGTGCTTAGTCTTGATATCTTGGACAAAGGGACAATGGCATATATCGGTGATGATCATAAAGGTTTAGTCGAATCATCGACAATCTTGTCACTTGGGTAGCAATGATGTGTTGCTAGACACCGCTCATTGCTTATGATCATAAATGTGATTTATGATCATTGCCAACGTGGTAAGAGCCTATTGGGTCGCACACATAGAGCTATTTGGATCATTAGAGTGCATGGGCTAATTATTTGGGTTTATGGTTTCACTTTAATTTCATATTAATAATGGGCCCAATAGTTGAGCCATTATTAAGCCCGAAATTAAAGCCTAATTGGATTAGGGCTTTGAAACCCATTAGGCCTGGAAGTTGAGTCTCACTATAAATACAACTTCTAGTGAGAAATTCGCAGGTCTCCTTGCCCTAGCCTCCCAAAAGGACAGCCGCACTCTTCTCTTGCAATTCCTTGGAGGACGCAAGCTAGCACTGCGAGCGCAAGAGAAACGCATCTGCCGGGATGTGGTGGAAGCATGGTGATCCCGAGAGGCTCGTGTGGATACCATAGAGAGCTTGAACACGTCAACTATTCAGGTTTTGTGATTCGACTCTACAGTTGAGTGAGAGATCTCAACCGAAAATTAGGTATGAAAATTATCGAACACCTGGTTTACCTCGTTTCACTTGGATCCTGGAGGGTTTCGGTTAAATTCCGCTGCGCTGTTTGGCTCCCGAAACCCAACATCAAAGACTCCTTGATAGCTCTTGCAGTACAACCGAGGTCCCTTTGATTGATGTCTCACTTCGGGGTGAGGGGTGAGCAGCTTTTTCCGGAGTCAAGCTGGAACTTTGGCGTCTCTGTCTTCGGGGTCCTTTCTCCCTCGGAGGGTGATTGGTCCTTCTCCCTCGAAGCTGGTTCGGTCGCCTTCCCAAATGAGGTGTTGCGCTGGCTCCCGAAGTTGGAATTGGCGAGCTACTGAGGCCGTGTACCTCAAGTATATGATTTCCTTCGCTCCAGAGTCCTTTCCGAGGTCGTATGCCTCAGGTGTCTGGGCTTCTCTTTCCCGTGGTCGGTGGGTGATCAGGGCGATAGCGCTTCGACATCACATGCCCCCATTGGAAAGTCAAAGTTGAGACTTCGGCAAGTAGCTTCTTTTGGTGTCCGTCATCGCTCAATTGGCAGTTTTGATAGGATGACCTCGTGGACTCTCGGAGGCCCACATAGTAGTATGTTCGTTTTCGGTCGAACAGGGAGGCACGGAGCCTTTGAACCCCGGACCTTACGGATTTACACTCGGGTATGACGTCAGCCGGTACGGCACTTCGCCACCTAGGTGATAAGCCTTGTTCGGACAGGTGTCGTCTGCCCGCCCTTCAGTGTTCTCGAGATTCCCATCTTGTTCACTTTTGCCGCCATAGGTTAGTGGATCACGTGTCTTGAAACTAGGCGTGTCAGTCTCAGCAATTCCTTTCGGATGTCAGAAAATGTGTCCTAGTTTCTATGACGGTGACATGTGGCAGTTGGTTGGCAATTGTGGCAATTTTGCCTTCGCACTGGTTATGACCCTTTTCGCTGCCCTTCCTGAATCTATATAAGCCTTCCTCCCATCATACTCTTCATTTGTGTTTCTTTGCTCTCACTTTGCTCTCGCTTAGCTCTCACTTTTTCTTCCTTTTGTGCGGTGGTCTTAGCGGTTGAGCGATTTTCGGTGATCTTTCACAACGGCGTCCTCAAACCCAGACTTCACCAAGACTTTTGGTGGGTTTTGATTTGTAGAGTTCCTTCGGTTTCTGCTTTTTTTTCGCTTCCCGAAGTCATTTTTCCTCTTTTTAAAATCATTTTTCCCTTTTTCCAAAGTCCATTTTTGGTCAACCATGCCTATTCCCGAGAGCTAGCAACCTCTTATGTCTCACCCTTGTTGCACCACTTCTGAAAAATTAGAAAAGTGGAAGACCAAATTTTTCCTTCCCTCGTATGCTATCACAAGGTTACCTCACCTTGGCCAGTTTAACTTTATGAATCGAGGTGACGAGGTTACCATTTTCTGAGCCCAACTGAAGGCTAGACTTTGGTTTCCTCCTGTGAAGATGATTTGTGACTTTTGCCAATTTCATGGCACAGCCGTTAATCAGCTTCCTCCCAACTCATACTGCAATTTCAATGCTTTTCTCTGCATGTGCGGGATCTTAGGGATAGAACCCCATTTCATCCTATTCATGTAGTATTATAAGCTCTATCCGGTTCCGAAGGGTGGCTTTTATTTCATGCTGCCTCGAGGATCTGGGAGCAAGAAATTTATGTTCACCTTCGCTACCAAGTATACCTGGCGACGGTGGCAAAGGAAGTTCTTTTTCCTGAAGGTGGCGGAGGCCTGGTCGCAAGTCCC
>SMDT01001467.1:0-88528 GCA_005392925.1 Aquilaria sinensis | reverse complement strand
CGGGGATGATGGCCTCTGTGCCGAAGACAAGTGAAAAGGGTGTTTCCCCTGTGGCTCTTCGGGGTGTCGTTCGGTAGCTCCATAACACGCTTTGGAGTTCTCCTGGCCATTTCCCTTTTGCTTCTCCCAATCTCTTTTTCAGACCATCTTTTATGGTCCTGTTAGATACTTCCACCTGCCCATTACTCTAGGGGTGAGCTACTGGGGCGAAGTGCATTTTTGTCCCGAGGTCGCTAATGAATTCTCGGAATCCTTTGTCTACAAACTAGGATCCATTGTCCGCTACGAGTACCCTCGGTATGCCAAATCTGCATACGATGTTTTTCCATACGAACTTCTGCACTTCTTTTGCCGAGATAGTTGTCAGGGGTTCTGCCTCGACCCATTTAGAGAAATAGTCTACTGCTACCACGCAGAACTTTATGCCTCCAGGCGCCGTTGGGAGTGGCCCAATTAGATCTATGCCCCAAACTGCGAAGGGCCAAGGATAGTCTGCCGAAGTCACGAACTCTGAGGGTGCTCTTTGGATGTTGGCATGTCTCTGGCAACTACCACATTTCTGGACGAACTGCTTGGCGTCCTTTCTTAGGGTAGGCCAGAAGTATCCTTGGCGGAGTATCACTGCTGCTAGGGCGTCGGTTCCGATGTGCGAACCACAGGCACCTTCGTGAACTTCTTCGAGGATCATTTCGGTATCCTCTTCACTAACACACCTCTGTAGTGGATTTGCATATCCTTGCCGATATAGTTCTTCTCCAATTAAGAAGAAACGGCCGGAGCGCCTTCGCACTTTTGCGGCTTCGCTGGGGTCTTCGGGGAGTGTGTTGGTTGCGAGATACGTTTTGATTGGTTCTCTCCATCCTTTCCCCGAGGTCTCTATGCTTAGCACCGCGATGCTGGGGTGGCTTAGCACTTCGGTGCAAGTTTTGGACTTCGCCAGACAGTCTGCCTCAGCATTTTCCCGTCGGGGTACGTTCTCGATTTTCACGACGTCGAACTCCCGAATAAGCTTTGTTACCAACTCATGGTATTTTGCCAAGGTCGGGTCTTTCGCGCCATAGTCCCCTGCCATTTTTCGGACCACCAGCTGGGAATCACTATGGGCTTTCAAGTTTCTCACGCCAATTTTTCTGGCCAGGCGTAATCCTGCTATGAGGGCCTCATACTCGGCCATATTGTTGGTGGCGTTGAAACTGAACTTGATGGCCTTCATTACTTCTAGGCCTTCGGGGCCTCTGATAATCACTCCAGCTCCCTGGTGTTCGGATCCTGAGGCCCCGTCAACATATAACGTCCATTCTGGCTCGTCTTCGCCCGAAAATGAATGTCCCTCCTCGGTGTTTGGTACTTCGGCGATGAAGTCTGCCAAAGCTTGAGCTTTTATAGCTTTCCGGGGTTCATACGTGATGTCGTGTTCGCCAAGCTCTATACACCACTTGGAAAGCCTTCCCGAATGATCAACTTTCCTCATAACATCCCGTAGAGGCAGGGTACTTCGGACAATAATGGGGTGAGCCTGAAAGTATGGCCGTAGCCTCCTTCCTGCAAGTACCAAGGCATATATAGCTTTTTGAAGCAAAGGGTACCTGACTTCGGCGCCATGCAGGGACTTGCTGACATAGTAGACCGGCCATTGCTTTGGCCCTTCTTCTTTCACGAGGACCGAGCTCACAGCTTTTTTCGTGACGGCGAGGTACAATACGAGGGGCTCTCCCTCCCGAGGTTGCCGCAGAGTCGGCAGGCTGGCCAAGTAGACTTTGAGTTCTTCCCAGGCTTTTTGGCAATCTTCATCCCAAGGATGACCATTCCTTCCGAGGTCGCCTTCCATCTTTGCTGCCTTTGTGAGGACTTTGAAGAAGGGTCGACACCTATCTCCGTACCTGGAAATAAACCTGCTCAGAGAGGTTATTCTTCCGGTGAGTCTTTGCACGTCTTTGACTGTGGCAGGAGTTCGGAATTCAAGCAGAGCCTTAATCTTCTCGGGGTTAGCATCGATGCCTCTTTCGGATACCATGTACCCAAGGAACTTTCCCGAGGTCACCCCGAAGATGCACTTCTCAGGATTAAGGCGGATCCCGAAGGCTCTGAGTTTTTGGAAGGTTTCCTCTAAATCTGCAACGTGGTAGCCAGGCAGTTTGCTCTTGACTATCATATCATCAACATACACCTCCATGTTCCTCCCCATTTGGTCTTTGAAGACCTTGTTCATCAGCCTCTGGTAGGTGGCTCCTGCATTTTTGAGTCCGAAGGGCATCCTGATATAGCAATATGTTCCTCCCTCGGTGATGAAGGCAGTCTTCTCTTCATCTTCGGGGTCCATCCTTATCTGATGATACCCACTGAAAGCGTCCAGGAAACTTAGGAGCCCGTACTCGGCAGTTGAGTCTACCAGTTGGTCTATTGGCGGAAGAGGATATGAATCTTTCGGGCAAGCATCGTTCAAATTTCTGAAGTCGATGCACATCCGCAGCTTACTACTTCCTTCTTTTGTGGCAATTACTACGTTGCTTAGCCATTCGGGGTAGTTTACCTCCCGGATAACGCTAGCGTCTATCAGATGCTGGACTTCGGTCTTGACGAAGTCACTTTTGTGAGCTGAGATGCTCCGTTTCTTTTGCCGGACAGGTTTTACTTCTGGACTCGCTTTGAGGCTATGCTGGATTACGCGAGGGTTTACCCCTGGCATGTCCTTCGGCGAGTAGGCGAACAGATCTTTATTTGCAAGCAGAAAAGATACAAGTTTTTCCTTGTCTCCTTCGGCCATGCTTTTCCCTATTCGGGTGCTATGGCCTGGGACAAGCTCTACTTTTTCTGTTTCCGCTTTTGTGGGATCTTCTGCCTCGCCCCTTTCCAGCTCTTTTGCTTCTACAGCATGTGCTAAGTTGCTTGCTGGAGCCTTTCGTGCTCTGACGAACACCTTTCTCACCTCGCCTTGATCAATGAAGATCTTTGCGTCTCCTTCTTTGGTGGCGAAGGTGACGGTCAAGTACTTTACATCAGGGCGAATGTGCAAATTTCCCTGTGTCTGTCTGCCGAGGATGGCGTTGTATGACGAAGGAACGTCCATGACTATGAACCTTGCCATGGTAGAGGCGAACAACTCAGCAGTTCCTTTCTCCGAAGTTCCTTTCATCATCAAGGGGAGGTCGATCCACCCGAGGACAGGTAGCTCAGATGGTCCTACGCCGAACGTGGGTGAAGTAACAGCCTTGAGGTCACTCCTGGATACGCCCAAGCTTGGCAGCAAATGTGAGAACAAGACGTCTGCGTTTGACCCATCGTCCAGCAGTACCCTCTTGACGTCCCAGTTTCCTATCCTCGCCATTATCAGCAATGGATCGTCATGGGGAAATACGATGGTGGAGCCATCCTCGCGGGCCAATTTTTTCGTTGGGCTCTGATATTCCATCACCGCTATCTCTCTGGCCCTTCTTTTCCTTTCCGAGGATGGAAGCCCGGTTGTGATCGTCTGTATTACTCCTGCCGAAGGTGGAGGACGCCTTCTCGGACTTCGGTTCCTTCGCCTGTCTGAATCGTAATCCTCGTCATCAGGCTTTCCTTCTTCCTCTTTTTTCCCCTTCGGGGAAGGCATTCTCAAATAACGCCGAAGCTGGCCCTGCTTTATCAGTGATTCAATGTACTTTTTCAACTGAAAGCAGTCTTCGGTGTCATGACCGTGATCACGGTGGAACTGACAGAACTTCTTCATGTTCCTTCTGTTGTCAGCAGTCATGCCCCTCGGTCGTTGGATTTGAGCCCCCTGTTTTTCCAATGCCATGAGGACGTTAGCCCTCGTGGTGCTCAGAGGTGTAAAGTTTTGGGGCTTCCTTCCTCCTACTCGCATTCTCCGAGGTCGGCCTAACTGTTCCGTTGGACACCGGGCTTGCTGGCTGGACCCTTCGCCACGAGCGTGGATATGGTCAGCCTTCGGTCCAGTCATTCTCAGCTCTTCGGCTGTCATATGTTGTTCAGCCCTTCGGTAGAATTCTCCCAGCGTGTCCGGGGGATCTTTGGAGAATTCATAAAACAAGTGCGAATCCCTCCGGAGGCCCCTCGTCATGGCGAGGATTCGGATTTCGGGACGAAAGTCCGGAACACTGAGGGCCTCTCTGTTGAACCTCTCGACATAGTCACGGATGGTCTCCCCGTTTCTTTGTGCTATGTCAAACATCTGGACGGGCATCTTCGCCGTCGGCTTGCTCCCAATGAACTGTTGGGTGAACGCTGTGGACAGCTCCTGGAACCCCCTGATGTTTCCGGGAGGCAGGGAATTGTACCAGGCAGTTGCTGGTCCTGCGAGGGTGACTTCAAAGCACTTGCAGAGTGTAGCATCATCAGCCCCGTGTAGCACCATGCTGCGTTTGTACTTTGTTAGGTGGGCCTGGGGATCAGTCCGACCCTCATAGGTCTCTAGCCGAGGTAGCCTGAAGTCACTTGGCATGGCCGCCTCGACCACTGTTCGGGCGAAGGGAGTTTCATCTCCAGAGACGGTTTCAGTTAGCCTGGCCCAAACAGGCTTGCGTGCCACCTGCTGTTCCACTCTCTCCAGTCTTGCCAAGACTTTCTCCAGGAGGAGCGTAGCACTGGGCTCCTCTTCCTGGTGCTTGGAGGTTCTTGGGTAAAAGGACTGTTGCCGTCTCTTCGGGGAGCGACTTCGATACCGAGGTGAGGGGGACCTTGCCTCTGGTGATAAACTTCTTCTGGACGGGACTTCAGGTCGTTCAGACCTTGCTCTTTCCGCCAGCCGTGCTCCGAGGGGCAAGTTATCTGTCGAGGACTCTTCTCGTGGTTCCCCACTTCCCGAGCTATGATGGGTTGCCCTTGGGCTTTTCTCCCGAGGTCGTGCTGGCGAAGTGGGTTTTTGCGCCTGGGCTGGTTGCGGCCATCTTCGGTCTATTTGTTGTGTCATTTCAGCCACAACAGACCTCTGAAAGTCTCTTAAAAAACCCATGGTGATGACAAGAGGGCGTTCCTCTTCAGGCAAGGAAGTCTCTGGGGGACTTTGTTCGGTAGCTGGTTGGGTCTCAGGCGCGGACGGGGACTTTGGAAGTCCTCTGTCCTTCGAACGCCGAGTTTCGACAACAGCTACCTGGGAGTAGTTTCCCACAGACGGCGCCAAATGATGCCCCAAGGCATCTTCGTTTGCTGTCATGTTGACAGGTGGAGAGACTTCCTGTGGAGGCAAGCGCCTGGAGCTCAGGTTTCCCAGCTGAGTGCGCCTGAAAAGCTCAAAGAAAAGGTTAGGAGGTCCCCGGTTTGCTTTTCCGGGGAGGACCCTCCGACGCCCAAGTCAGTTTTCTGAGTGAGAGTGGAGGAAGAACACTAAGGGATCAAGTGTCTTGCCTGTTCTGTGTTTTCTCAGAGAGAGGAAAATGCCCTTCCTTTGCCCAGTCCCATTTCCTAGTATTTATAGGAGTAGCTGGTCTGTTCAGATCATGACACGTGTTCGGTCGGATTTGATCTGTCTCTTTGGACCTAGGGGACAGGCAGCCGTTTGCAGCCTCTTTTAGCCCTGGACCCGGACGGGTTGTGTCAGGACTGGGGCGGCTGCGGCGTGTCATTTCGCCGTTCAGATGTGACGTGTAGGGCTTGTGGGTGACATGTCAGAGGCTCCTTAAATGCTCATACCGTACTCCCGAGGTCCCCTGGGCGAGGTCTCCCTTCGGTGCGGGCACCCTCTTCGGATTCTATCCGTCCTTCGGTGCGAGCACCTCCTTCGGGATCTATCCCATAATTCTGGGAGCGCCCTTGATGAACACCTTCTTCGGGACTCACACCCATAGTTCGGGGATTCCCTCGTTCAGGTGTTTCTTGTTCGAGGAAGACCTCTTTGGGGCCTCTTCCTTCGGGGAGATTCTCCCTTGCTTCAGGGAGATGGCTCTCTTACCCGAAGACGGTCAGTTTGGCCCCTCGATGGAGACGGTGTTGTCCTCGGAATTCCTGACGAGCTAACCAAAGTCTCGAGCTTATAGTGTTTGACTTTGCACCTTCCGAGGTCAGTGAGAAGATCCTCTCTTGGGTGACGTCAGACTCCTCGGCCAATATTCTGGCAGGGAGTTACTACCGAGGAGGCAATAGCCTTTGGCTATCACTTTGTCGACTGTACTCGATGGACTTCACCTTTTTTGGGCATATAACCCAACCAACTTTGGAAGGAAAACAAGACTTTCGGGAGTCAATGGACTTCACCTTTTTTGGGCATATAACCCAACCAATTTCGGGAGGAAAACAAGATTTTCGGGAGTCGATGGACCTCACCTTTGTTCGGCGAGTATTTTCAGATAGGGGAGAACTTTTGTACTTAGAGAAAATTTATCACTTGTACAATTTCTCATCTAAAATTCTAAGTATAGAATTTCTTTAAGGCCTCTGAGTGCCATGCATTTTTCAGTTTTCCTCCTTTGGTGCCGGCAAGCTTGTATACTCCCTTTCGGACCTCTTCTAGGACCAAATATAAGGCCCTTTCCCATTTGGCCGAGGTACCCCATGGGTCAGTTTTCGGGGTTTAGACTCGGCCTTTCGGAGAACGAGGTCTCCTTTCCCTATTCCTTTTGGCCTGTCATGCAGGTTTGCGCTCCTGGCCACTTCTGCTGGAAGGCCTTTCTTCCGAGATTGGCCATTTTTCTATGTTCGTCAACTAGGTTGAGCTTAGTTCTCAACCCGAGGTCGTTTCCTCTTTCGTCAAACACTTGTATTCTAGCTGATGGCCGTACTACTTCGAATGGATAATGGCCTTTGTACTGGAGAGGTGTCTCCCTCATGGCCCCTCGGGGAGTTGTCTAGTATCTCCTTAGTACATCCGGAAGTTCTCCTGGCCACTTTCCCTTTGCTTTTCCCAACCCTTTTTTATAGTCCCTCTTTATAGTTCTGTTGGCTACCTCAACTTTTTCTATTGCTTTGGGGCTAAGCTAGTGGGGCGGAGTGCATTTTTATTCCGACGTTGGTGATGAATTCTTGGAATCCCTTGTTCATAGACTAGGGACCATTATCGGCCGTTATCACCATCAGTATGCCAAATCTGCATATCACGTTCTTCCAGACGAACTTTTGTATATCTTTTGCGGGAATGGTTGTTAGGGGTTCTGCTTTGTTCCACCTAGTGAAGTAGTCCACTGCTGCTACGCAGAACTTCACTCCTTCGGGTGCTGTCGGGAGTGGCCCGGTGAGGTTTATGCCCCATATTGCAAAGAGGCGAAAGGTAATCTTTCAGGGTTATCCACTCCGAAGGCAGTCTTTTGGTGCGGGCGTGTCTTTGGCAATTTTCATGCTTCCTAGACGAACTATCTTGCACCCTTTTTTGCCGATACCTTTCTGTAACGGACTTGCGTACCCTTGCCGGTATAATCTCTCCTTAATTAGAAATGTCGTCCGGAACATGTTCGCACTTTTTTTGGGGACTCTTCGGTTACGAGATTCCTTTTCGGAGGATCTTTCCTCCCTTCGTCTGGAGTTACTATATTTTGCGTTGCCATGCTCGGATGGCTCACCATTTTCGGCTGTCTGCTTCTTCGGCATTGTCTCGGAGAGGTGTGTTTTCAACACGCACTGCATCACACTTTCGGATGAGCTTTGCTACATCCTTATGGTATTTTTTCCGAAGTTGGACCCTTTGTGCTGTAGTCCCCTGCCATTTGCCGTACCTGTAGCTGGGGGTGCCTGTGGGCCTCTAGATTTCCCACGCCAACCTTTCTAGCTAGGCATAACCCTGCTGTGAGAGCTCTGTCTTTTTGCTGGCGTTAAATCCACATTTAATGGATTTCCTGATTTTCAGGCCTTCGGGAATGACTATCCCAGATTTCTAGTGCCCGGGGCTAGAGACCACTTATACCAAATAAGGTCCACTTTGGCTTGGCTGTGCCGAAGTCCGATTGCCCTCCTTTGGCCACTTTGGTATTTTAAGCAATAAAGTCTGCTAGGGCCGGGGTGGATTTGAAACCACAGAGGTAATCTCCTGCTTGTTGGCACCAAGGCGTAGACAGCTTTTTGAAGCAGGGGGCACCCGACTTTGTTACCAAGGAGATGGCGACTTTTCTTCGGGTGCGGAACTCCTTCGGTGGCGAAGTCTGGTTCATTCTAACCCTGTTTCTCTCATAGGTCGCGTCCTGAGGGGTATGTTTCCCCCCGAGGACTCATCTCATCGATCTCCGCTTCCCATACTCCTGTGAGTTGACACGTGACTCTTCTCCGACGAGGTACTGATGAAGAGGACCCTTGGCCCAAATTTAGCTGCGGCCATCTTCAGTCTAACTGCTGCGTCTCTTCGACCATGACATAGCGTGGGAATTCACCCAGGAAGGCCATGGTAATAGTTAGAGGACATTCGCCCTCAGGTAGGAAGTCCCTGCCATGGTGGCTTGGTCACCGGTTGGTCCTCTGGCGCGGACAGGGACCTCGGAAGTCCTTGGTCCTTAGAGCGCCGAGTTTTCAACAACAACGGCCTGGGAGTGGCTTCAAACAGACAGCGCCAAATGATGGCGACGGGGGCCATCAGGATCTCGATTCTGTACCGTGGAGACTGCAGCAGGGACTTCCGAAGGTGCAGATGAACCCAGGGAGAGGGTGCTCTGTGTGGGTCACCCGGGATGGCCAGCAGCGTCTTTTTCTCATGGTAGGAGGGCCTGCCTGAAACACTCAAAAAACAGGGGTTAGGAGCTCCCCGGAGTCCTTTTCCGGGGAAGAGCCTCCGACGCCCAAGTCAGTGCTTAGCAGAGGTGGAGAAAGAGTAGTAAGCACAAGAGGTTCTTGCCTATCGTGTTCTCTTTTGAGGGCTGAGGAGAGGGGGGGAAGCCCCTTGCCTCAGAGTATTTAGGCGGAGAGAGGAAAGAGATCCCCCCTGTAACCATTCCCCTGGTATATATATAGGACAGGGTGAACCCTTCAGATTGCAGCATGTGTATGGACGGATGGTATCCGTATTTCTGGGCGTGGGGTCCCTTAGCCGCCTGCAGGCTCCTCGGGCCACAAGCTGCGTCAGGCGCAGCCCTATATGATAGGACATAAGTAGGGGCGGCGCACTAGAATGCATATGAGAGCGGCGTGCAGGGTGTTCAGGCGGAAATGTCAGAGACTCCTTGATGGCTCCTTCCATACCTCCGAGGTCCCCTTGGTTGACGTCTCCCTCCGGAGTGAGGGGCCTTCTCCCGGAGTCACACCAGTACTTTGGGGTATTTACGGGCGCCGAAGTTGGTCCCTTCAGGGGCTTTCGCCTACAGAAGTTGGTTGGCACTTTTCCTCGAAGCTAGTTCGGTTGCCCTCCCGATGGAGGCGATACGGTAGTTTCCCAAGGTTGCTATTGGCAGGATACCAAGGTCGCGTGCCTCAGGTGTTTGGCTCCCTTCTTCCCGGGGTCCTTAGGTGTTCGGGGCGAGAGCACTTCGGCTATCATCTTGTATATATGCATTATGGTTTTTGTGTTTTAGTGTCTTTGGATGCAGGTTTTAATGAGGATCACATTACCTTAAGAAACCTAGTGTTACCCTTACTATGTTTCTCAATGAAACTTACTCCCCTCAATTCTGTCATTTCAGGTCCAGCAGAAAGATCACATTCAAACTGACCTTTTTCATTTGAGCTTTGATCTGAAATTTTATGTACATGAACTTCCATATGTTTAGTTATGATCTGGAATGTGTGGTGGTTTTAGGAGCACATTTGGTATTTTTAATGGTGGTACTTACTCTGTTGTGAAGTAGCTGTCCAGCATCCTGTTTCTTGAGTCTATTGCATTTTAGGCACTCCTGTAACTTAGGTTTCATATTTAGCTGATTTAACATCATTATGTAGTGCATGTATGCATGTACATGTAGTGTATGTAAGATGAGAGAAGTATGTGAACATTTGAGTAATATTTTGGCTATGTAAGTGATGTAGTGCAAAGATGCCTAAGTGTGAATGATGGGCTGCTTACTTGTAAATTCTGTTTTGGCTACATAAAATTTCTAGATGCAAAATAATGTAATTCATATGTGTATTGGGCATGTATTGGATAGCCTTGGAGGGCTTTAGCCTTGTGAACGAAGTGTTTGCATATATAGAAAAATTGTATGGGGAAAATGGTCCAAAAGTTGCCAGAATTTTGACACTGTACCTAAAGTTCAATATCTCCCTGTGTAGAATGAATTTTGGTATGAAATTTTTACCACACATAGAGGACATCTAGAGAGTTAACTGGGCTTTGGAATTTCTAGATTTAGAGCCCCGTAGCCAAAGTTATGACATTGAAAATTGGCTAAGTTACTGTTTATTTGGTCAGAATTTTGTACCTAACTTAAAAAATCCATTACTTGGTCCGTAGGTGGGCTATTGATGTAAAAAAAAATTCCTTGGTTTGCTCTAAGTCTCTAGTTGATAATGGAGCAAAGAAAACATGGGGGTATGTGGCTAGAATGATACAGTTTATTAGTGGAAGTTATAGGTGCAGTAGCTAGTCACTAGAACTTGACAAGATTGCCTAATGTCTGGAAGCCAAAACTAAGACCTGCGCTAGTGTTTTCCTTCTTAGATGCCATAGTGTGCATAAATATAAATATGTGTGTTATGGTTAGACCAATATGCATGTATTTACATATTACTCAAGAGGGTCACTTGAGTACGTACACTAAGGCTGTTGTTCTGATGACCTACAGGACACACCAAACCTGGGAGTTTAAATACACAGTTTTGGCACCATAACTGGACTACCTTAGAGTGGGTAACAACATCTATGATGATGAACCTTGTCATTATTAAGTGAAAGAGCTCAGAGGGGCCTACGCCGAACGTAGGGCATAGGGAGTTCAGATGGCAGATCGATCCACCCGAGCATAGGGAGTTCAGAGGGGCCTACGCCGAACGTAGGGGAGGTAACGGGTTTGAGATCACCCTTGGAGACGCACAAGTTTGGCAACAAGTGGGAGAATAGAACATTGAGATTGGAGCCATCATTGATGAGCACTCTTTTGACATCCCAGTTCCCTATCCTTGCCATGATTAAGAGGGGGTCGTCATGAGGGAACTTCACGGTAGACCCATCTTTCCAAACAAGCTTGTTCGATGGGTTTCCGAACTCCATCATCAAGATTTCCCAAACTTTCCTTTTCCTCTCACCCGAGGGTATCCTAGTGGTGGTTGTTTGGATCACTCCCACAGGAGGTGGTGGATGCTTTCTAGGACTTCGGTTTCGATGTTGATTGGAGTCGTAGTCCTCATCTTCTCCTTCCCTCTCTTCTTCCATTCTTCCTTTGGGGGACTGCATCTGCAGGTAGCGATGAAGTTGCCCCTACTTAGTTAAAGATTCAATGTACTTTCTCAGCTAGAAACAGTCCTCGGTGTCATGCCCATGGTCTTGGTCGAACTGGCAAAACTTTTTCATTCGTTTTGTTGTTTGAGGTCATCGCCTTCAGTCTCTAAATTGATGTTCCTTGTCTCTCCAAGGCCATCAATATGTTCATCCTTGTGGTGTTCAAGGGAGTGGACGGCATCGGTTTCTTCCCCCTTTGTTTCCGAGGTCAGCCCCGCCCTTGGTTGGGTACCGAGGTTGGTGACTCTAACCCTCGGAGTGATTGTGATCAGATTTCGGCCAACCCATCCTAAGCTTTTCAGCCGTCATGTGCTGTTCCACCCTTCGGTAAAATTCTCTAAGGGTGTCAAGGAGATCCTTGGAGAACTCATAGAAGAGTTGTGAATCTCTTCGAAGTCCCCTGATCTTAGTGAGGATACGGATTTTGGGGCGGAAGTTGGGCACACTTAGGGCTTCTCGGTTGAACCTCTCGACAAGTCCCGAATGTTCACCCATTCTTTTGCGCTTTGTCAAACATTTGGATGGGCATCTTCACCATTGGTCTACTTCCGATGAATTGCTAGGTGAATGCGGTATATAACTCCTGGAAGCCCATTATGGTTCCAAGAGCCAGGTAGTTATACCACGTAGTTATTGGCCCTGAAAGGGTGACTTCGAAGCACTTGCAGAGGGTGGCATCTGATGGCCAAAGGGCTATTACCCTTCAAAACCCCAAGCTCTGGCAAAGCACCACCCTCGGTAAGGGCGAGCATCACCCTCAAGAAATACAAGCGCCAACCTCGGTAAGATAGGGTCTGACCCCCTAACCCTTCAACCTCAGTAATCCACCATCACCTTCGAGGACTGATAATATTAACCTCGGGAACACGGTGCTCTACCACCCTCGGTAAGATGACATGACCAGCTTTGGGAGAGGTAGACTCACCATCCTTGGCAGAAGAGAACATCCTCCGAAAGGGGTCCTCCGTGCCGAGGGGACTTGCTAATAACTAGAGCAATCTCATAAAGAAGCCCTCCTATCCCGAAGGGGTCTCGAGAATACGACAAAAATGGTTAAGGAGTCTCTGACACGCCGCCCTCGCACACGTCCTGACATGCTGCCCTCGTACACGTCCTGACACGCAGACCTCCCGCGGCCCTGACTTCTAGCCAAGACGGCCGATGGTCAGCTAGAGGCCCCCATTTCCGAAGGTACGGACTGCATCCAACTGAACACGTGTCTGATCTGAGTAGGCTGTGTTAGGCAGGCTTTTTCTGACACCTCCCTATAAATACTTGGGAAACGACCTTGGTAAGGGGGAGACTGGACTCATAAAAGGAACACATTCTCTACTCTTTACTGATCACTCTTCATCTGGCTAAATATTGAGTTGGGCATCGAACGCTCCTCCCCCGGAAAAACACTCTAGGGTCCTCCTAACCCTTATTCTTTGAGTGTTTCAAGTAACCTCTCCCGTCGGAAGTCTCATCTTCAGACACCCTATTCGCCGGAAGTACCTACTGTAGGCCATTATGTCATACAACGAGGATGCCGATGGGCATCATTTGGCTCCGTCTGTGGGAACAAACTCTCAGGTAGCTGTCATTGAGACTCGGCGTTCTAAGGACAAGGGACTTCGGAAGTCCCTTGTCCACGCCGGAGGCTCAACCGATGACCAAACAACCAGCCGTAAGGACTTCCTTGCCTGAGGACGAACACCCTCTAACCATCATGATGAGCTTCCTACGTGAGTTTCAACGCTCCGTTGTGGCTGAAATGACGCAGCGACTGGACTAAAGGTTGTCACAACTGCCTTCGGGACGGAGAGCATCCTCACCAATACCTCGTCAAGAGAGAAGCCCAAAGTCTACTCACCGGAGTTCAGCAAGTGGGGACTTCTGTGATGAGTCCTCAATGGAGGACGTACCCCCCAGAGGCTGACGTATTGGAAAAACAAGGTCCAGAGGGGCTAAGCCTTCCCGCCGGTGAAGCTCTTCGCTAGAAGAAAGATCATAATCCTCCCTCTGCCAAAGTTACTCCCCGAAAAAGAGGCGTCGTTCTCTGTTGCTGGAGGCCTCTAGGCAGAGAGAAAAGCCCAAGACCACCGTCCTCATGGAAAAAATCCTAAAGAGGTTGGAAAAAGTGGAAAGGTAGGTGGCTCGAAAGCCTATCTGGTCAAGGTTGTCAAAAACCTTCAACGGAGACGAGTCTCCATTTATCCAAGCAATAGTGGAGGCACCTATGGCAAGCAACTTTCGGGTGCCTCGCTTGGAAACGTACGATGGGCATAGTGACCCCCAAGCCCACCTGACCAAGTACAGGCGTAGCATGGTGCTGAACGGTGCTAATGACGCTATCCTTTGTAAGTGTTTTGAGGTCACCCTCTCTGGCCCGGCAACTGCGTGGTACAATAAGAGGCTTGTCTCAAACGCAACAAGAAAAGTCAATCACGCTTGTACCACTTTCACCACAACAAGTCTTCAAGGATCAAAGAAAACTTCAAAGTGAGGTTGAGAGAAAAGAAAATGAGGGGAAAGTTGAGGGCAAGAGTGATGAGGGGAAAGCCGAGAGAACAACCGAGAGTTTAAGTGAGAAGAGTGAACATGAGGGGAAGAAGAGTGGAGAGTTCCTAAGAGAAGAAATTGAGTGCGAAGTTGAGAGAAGACAAGAGTGTAATGAACCTAAGCCGAGTGAAGAAAGAAAGACCTATAGAGAAGCCATACTTTCATCTAACATAACAAAGTCTTTTTCTAGTGTTGTGTTGTCTTCTTTTCAGGAATTAAGTGAATATGAACTTCAAGAATCAAGTGAGTTGCTGCCCATTGAAGAAGTTGGTGTTCTTAATATTCTAAGCCATGTTCCATGCATCAAACCAACAAAGGAGGTTGAGAAGGAACAATTTGAGGTAAGTCCAAGTGATTTCATATGCAAAAGTTTGCCTAACATTGTTTCTTATCCTATGGTTCAAGGGGATGAAATTGTTGCAACTCTACCCAAAGTCATTGAGTGCAAAGGTGAAAATTTTGTGGTTCCAAAGGAAGATACTTGGAGACTAAGTCCAACCACTGTAATGTATTTCTTCCTAACACCTAGATATGATGTAGTTTTGCATGAAAATCTCAAACAATGTGTGTTTGCTTGCAATGTTATTTTGACAAATGGTTTTCATGAAACTAGATTAAGAGAAGGAAGTAAGC
The DNA here is from genome assembly GCA_005392925.1 of Aquilaria sinensis. Classification (NCBI taxonomy): domain Eukaryota; kingdom Viridiplantae; phylum Streptophyta; class Magnoliopsida; order Malvales; family Thymelaeaceae; genus Aquilaria; species Aquilaria sinensis. The sequence goes on along the minus strand of SMDT01001467.1, from coordinate 74,073 downwards.
ATGAAACGTTGACAAAATATGGTTTTAGAGCTTCTAATTCTTCATTTTTGTCAAATGCTTTTTGGAATTGCTTGAGTTTCTCTAAAGAAAAATCTGTTTTGGTGTCTTTTGTTTTTGAATTTGCTTGTTTTGCATCCGTCTCACATTGTTTTGTTCCGTCTCAAGTAAAATCTATTTCTTTGGAATTTTTCATGCATAAATTGGTTGTTACCCATGCATTACATACTTCTTTGATTTTCATTCATGTTCAGCCCATTTTTGTGTGTCAATCTTTAATTTCCAGCAAGCATTTCTTTGTCATGACACATGCATTACACAAACTTTTTGAGCATTGATCTTTTTGCTTTATGTCCAAACCTGAAAGTTTTTATTTTGAGTGAAAATTCTGGTTTTAAATTCAGCCTTTTAAGGAGGTATGTTCAGTCCTTTGTTTTGTGTCACATCTCATTCACAAATTTCATGCATTGTTGTGCATATACATGCAAAAATAAGTTTGCTACTGAATTGGTTTCACTTAATCCTATCTACTCCAATCTTGTTTCATTTAAAATGCTTAGGATTTTTGTGAAATTCATGCATCATTGTTTTGTTATTAGTTTAGGCCACATTGTGTTCAATTCTTGTTTGTTTGAATGGCCTATGCAAACTATTGTCTTGACATGCATAACTTGTGCTTTTTATGACCTTGACACTTGTGTGAGTTTAGGTCCATTTGTTTTGAGTGCATACAGCATCCCTAAGGTAAATTATTCCTACACTTTTACTTGTTGTGAGAGTAATGTTTTTGAGATGGCAAAGGCAATGAAAGTGATGCCTAGAGTTAAGATGAAAATTGTGCAAAATTTCAGATTTTTTGTGCTAATTGCTTCTAACTTTGTTTTTGACCCTGGAGGTATCAAAATTATCATTGCATTTGGATATTGGTTCAGGTTTTTCACAAGATTAAAGCTCCATACACAAGCATTCCATGCTATTGGTGCTTATGAGAAAGGTAAGTGGTTATGTGTTGATTATTTCATTGTTATTGATTCAATTCCCTTTTCTAATGCAGGTTTTGATTCGAGGACGAATCCTTCTAAGGAGGGGGGAGATGATACGATAAAAGAAGGTACAACTAAGGATGGTAAGGATCCATTAAAGATAACTATTGGATCATTGACAAGGAAGAAGGCTAAGGAGCTCACTAGTGCACTTCAAGCTCGGATGTTGACAGATTGGCGATGTTCTGGTGGAAAAATCATATCTTGAGCTAAACAGATCAGAATTATGTGATTCTTGATTCATTGGAAAGATAACATCTGGAGCTACAAATCATATGAAGATCATGAAACCCATTTTTCACGTTAAGGAGGTCCAATTTAGCTTCAATGTCACGATTTACGAGTTATCGCTGGTTCAGAAGCAGTTGCAGTAGTTTGGGCATATCTTTGGATTTAGATGTCTGTTTTGTGTGGTTCAGGTGTCATTTCAAAGATAAGAAAGCGATATAAAACTTTCATGCTTTGCATTTTGAGAAATCATCGCTGCCTCAAGTTCGAATTTCAGCTTGAAGTTGAAGACACAAGCAGGAACCACCTGAGAAGACTATTTTGGGGTTTTTATGGCCAATCTTGTTTTGTAACGTATTTTATTTTATTTTCCTGTTTATTTACATTATTTAGGATGTTATTTGGGTCATGGAAGTGATTCAGGTCACTTAGGATAAATGGAATTCGCTGCACACCTTAAACATGTGTTAAAAGGGTGTAGGAATCGTAGTTTGACTAGGTTTTCTTGAGTCCTTTGTAACTAGGTTTCCTAGGTGACTTGGGCTGCGAATTTTGCCTAGCTTTTTACCCTAGTTTAGGCCTATATAAAGGCATATATTCTGGATGTAAACACACAGATTATTTCCGAAATAATATTGCTCTTTGGAGAGGTTTTCTCTTTGGTTCTTTGTGGACTACCTTGGTGCACAAGTGTGCTTGTGTTCTTGGAGTTCTATACTTCTCGTTTCTAGTCACAGGTTGATTAGGGGTGGGGGTCTTCAAACCCAGTCTCTTTGATGTCTTGTGGAGCTTGAAAAACATCTTGGGCGCGTTTCATGGTCTTTATACCATCGGGGTTCGCATCACAGCTGGGATTCCAAACTCCCACGATGACTAAGGATATGCAAAGACTCACAGGGAGAATCACATCCCTCAACAAATTCATCTCCAGATATGAGGATCGCTGCCGACTGTTCTTTAAGGTCCTCACTAGGGCAGCAAAAAATGGTGGCGACCTCAGAACCGAGGTGCATCCTTCGAACGAAGACTGCCAAAAAGCCTGGGAAGAGCTTAAAGTCTACCTAACTCGTCTGCTGACACTTCGGCAGCCACAGGAAGGGGAACCCCTCATACTATACCTTGCCGTCACCGAAAAGGTGGTAAGTTCGGTCCTTGTGAAAGAAGAGAGGGCAAAGCAATGGCCAATATATTATGTGAGCAAATCCCTGCATGGTGCCTAAGTCAGGTACCCCCTGCTACAAAAGGCTATTTATGCCCTGGTGCTTGCAAGCAGAAGGCTACATCCTTATTTCCAAGGCCACCCTATTATCATGAGAAGGAACCTGCCCCTTCGGGATATCATGAAGAAGGTAGACCACTCGGGTAGGCTTTCGAAATGATGCATCGAGCTCGGCGAGTATGATATCACCTATGAGCCGAGGAAGGCAATAAAAGCTCAAGCATTGGTAGATTTCATTGTCAAGGTACCCATTGCCAAAGAAAGTCAACCCAACCTTGGGAATAACGAACCTGAGCGGACTCTATTTGTCAATGGGGCCTTCGGCTCCGAACATCAAGGAGTTGGAGTAATTCTTATATTGGGTTTCGGGAGCCAAACAGTACAGCAAAATTTAACCGAAACCCTCTAGGATCCAAGTGAAACGGGGTAAGCCGGGTGTTCAAAAATTTTCATACCTAATTTTTGGTTGAGATCTCTCACTCAACTGTAGAGTCAAATCACAAAACCTGAACAGTTGACGTGTTCAAGCTCTCTATGGTATCCACACGAGCCTCTCGGGATCACCACGCTTCCACCACGTCTCGGCAGATACGTTTCTCTTGCGCTCGTAGTGCTAGCTTGCGTTCTCCAAGGAATTGCAAGAGAAGAGTGCGGCTGTCCTTTTGGTAGGCTAGGGCAAGAAGACCTGTGAATTTCTCACTAAAAGTTGTATTTATAGTGAGACTCAACTTCTAGGCCTAATGGGTTTCAAAGCCCTAATCCAATTAGGCTTCAATTTCGGGCTTAATAATGGCTCAACTTTTCGGCCCATTATTAATACGAAATTATTGTGAAACCATAACCCAAATAATTAGCCCATGCACTCTAATGATCCAAATAGCTCTATGTGTGCGACCCAATAGGCTTTTACCATGTTGGCAATGATCATAAATCACATTTATGATCATAAGCAATGAGCGGTGTCTAGCAACACATCATTGCTACCCAAGTGACAAGATTGTCGGTGATTCGACTAAACCTTTATGATCACCACCGATATATGCCATTGTCCCTTTGTCCAAGATATCTAGACTAAGCACGAGACATGGAATGTGTCACCCTCATATAGCCCAATGGAATGTGTCACTCTTGATATCGTATATAGACCAATCTTTGGTTTCTTGATTCACTCCCGTTACATAGTAGGGACAAATCCCAACTACAAACTGATGATATTGATATCCAATGGCCTCCTTCAAGTATATCAACTATCATATGTGAGCATGGCCATATACCATGATCATTTTTATGACTAAGTCTCACTTCTATCAAGTACACAAGGGCCCGAACTACATATCACTCTCGTTACATATGGTTGTTAGAATTATTGGATAAATACTAGACCATCTTGATCATACAAATAATTATGTTTATTATATTACACCTCCAAACATAATTGCATGATATATGACATACCATCTCAATGACCTCCATTCAAGTGTGCCATATGTTCCTAAAAGTGGGCTTAATGCCCTTCATAACTCAAACAAAGGTGATTCCATGCTTCTTAGTGATAGCCGAAGGACTATCGCCTCTCTCACCCCGTGCCTCCTGCCGAAAACAAGGTAACCGGAGAGCTTAATGTCACCCGAAGGAGGCACTATCACTGACCTCGGAAGTAGCAAAGTCAAGACGTGTCGAACTCGGGACTTCGGCTAATACCTCAGGAACTCCAAAAACGTTACCAGCTCCCTCGGGGGACCAAGCGGATCACCTTCGGAGGCGAAGGTCTAGCTATTCCAAAACGGGAGAATAGTTGGCCCGAAGGCGGAACCCCCGAGCTAGGGGGCTTCCCGAACTAGTGGTACACCGGCCAAAGAAGGACGTCCGTACCAAGGGATGACCTCACCCAGGGGACCTCGGGAGTACGGCAGGAGCATTTAAGGAGCCTCTGACATGTCATCCGCAGGCGCTACACGCCGCCTGGAACGGCGGTCTGACACGTCCACGCCGTCCAGGTCTTGTCACGACCTGTCTCGGACCAAGGCTCGAGGAGCCTGCAAACAGCCACTTGTCCCCTGCGCCCGAAGGTACAGGAAAGATCTGACCGAACACGTGTCATGATCTGAACGGACTGAACACTCCTATAAATACCAGGAAACAAACCCTGGCAGGGGGACTCTCCAGGACCAGACCCCCTTTTTTTCTTGAGAAAACACGAACAGGCAAGGCCACTAAAACCTTTAGTGCTCCCCCTTCACCTTCTCAAGACACTGACTTGGGCGTCGGAGGCTCCTCCCCGGAAAAACACTCCGGGGACCTCCTAACCCTCTCTTCTGAGCTTTTCAGGCACGCTCCTCTGGGAAATCTGGGCTCCAGGCGTTCTCCCTCTCAGGAAGTCCCTCCAGAAGTCACAATGTCACTTAACGAGGATGCCTCGGGGCATCATTTGGCGCCGTCTGTGGGAAAGCACTCTGAGGTCGCCGTTGTTGAAACTCGGCGTTCAAAGGACAAGGGACTCCCGAAGTCCCCGTCCGCGCCTGAAGCTCAACCGGCCACTGAGCAAACCCTTCCAGGGACTTCCACGCCGGAGGAAGAGCGTCCTCTGGTCATAACCATGAGTTTCCTGTGCGACTTTCAACGTTCTGTTGTGGCTGAAATGACACAGCAGATAGACCGAAGGTGGCCGCAACAGACTCAGGCCCAAAGGCCTCCCTCGCCAGCACGCCCTCGAGAGAGAAGCCCCAAACCAACCCACCGTAGTTCGGGAAGCGGAGATCCGCGTGAGGAGTCTTCAACGGAAAATATGCCCCTCGGGGCACGACTTACAGAACGAGCCAAGTCCAGGCGACCCGAAGTCCCACACCGAAGGAGCTCGTCGCCTGAGGCGAGGTCCCTGTCCCCCCAACGCCGAACTCACTCCCCGAAGAGACGCCGACAATCTCCCTTCCCAGAGGAAGAACCTAGTGCCACGATCCTTATGGAGAGGATACTAGCAAGACTAGACAGGGTAGAAAAACAGGTAGCTCGCAAGCCCGTCTGGGCCAGGCTGTCTGAAACCTTTTGTGGGGATGAGTCCCCGTTCACTCAAGCCATAGTTGAGGCTGCCATGCCTGGCGACTTCAGAGTACCTCGGCTCGAAACTTATGATGGCCGTACTGATCCACAGGCCCATCTGACTAAGTACAGACGCAGCATGATGATGCACGGTGCCGACGACGCTACCTTGTGCAAATGTTTCGAGGTCACCCTCACAGGACCAGCAACTGCGTGGTATAATTCATTAGCTCCAGGAACCATCACAGAATTCCAGGAGTTATCCACGGCCTTCACGCAGCAATTTATTGGAAGTCGGCCAACGGCGAAGATGCCTGTCCAAATGTTCGACATAGCGCAAAGAAATGGAGAAACCATCCGCGACTATGTCGAGAGGTTCAACAGAGAAGCCTTGAGCGTCCCAGACTTTCGGCCCGAAATACGCATTCTCGCCATGACGCGGGGCCTTCGGAGAGACTCACAGCTGTTTTACGAGTTCTCCAAAGACCCCCCGGACACGCTTGGCGAATTTTACCGAAGGGCCGAACAGCACATGACGGCCGAAGAACTGAGAATGGGTGGACCGAAGTCCGATCACACCCGGGCCGAAGGGTCCAACCAGCAAACCCGGTACCCAACCGAACAGGCAGGCCGACCTCGGAGGATGAGGGGAAGGAAACCCCCAATTTTCACACCTCTGAACACCACAAGGACCAACATCCTCATGACAATGGAAAGGCAGGGGACTCAGATTCAGCGGCCAAGAGCCATGACCGCTGATAATAAAAAGAACATGAAGAAGTTCTGCCAGTTTCACCGCGACCACGGCCACGACACCGAAGACTGCTTTCAATTGAAGAAGTATATAGAGTCGCTAATAAAACTGGGCCAACTTCGGCGTTATCTGCGGATGCCCTCCCCGAAAGGGAAAAAGGAGGAGGAAGGAAAGGCAGAAGATGAGGACTACGACTCCGACAGGCGGAGGAACCGAAGCCCGAAAAGGCGCCCTCCACCTCCGGCAGGAATAATACAAACAATCACGACGGGGCTCCCATCCTCGGAAAGAAAGAGGAAGGCCAGAGAAATAGCAGTCATGGAATATCAGAGTCCGACAAAAAAACTGGCCCGCAAGGATGGTTCCACCGTCATCTTTCCCCATGATGATCCGCTGTTGATCATGGCGAGGATAGGAAATTGGGACGTCAAGAGAGTGTTGCTTGACGATGGATCAAACACCGACGTCCTGTTTTCACACTTACTGCCGAACTTGGGCATATCCAGCAGTGACCTCAAGCCCGTTACCTCGCCTACTTTCGGGGTAGGACCATCCGAACTGCCTGTCCTCGGATGGATCGATCTCCCCTTAATGCTGAAAGGGACTTCGGTAAATGGGACTGCCAAATTATTCGCCTCCACAATGGCGAGGTTCATTGTCATGGATGTCCCTCCATCGTACAACGTCATCCTTGGAAGACAGACACAGGAAAATCTGCACATTCGCCCAGATGTAAAACACTTAACTGTCACTTTCGCCACCAAGGATGGAGATGCGGAAATCTTCATAGACCAGGGCGCAGTGAGGAAGGTGTTCGTCGGGGCATGAAAAGCTCCGGCAAATAACTTCACACAAACAATGGAGGCAAAGGCACCAAAAGAGGATGAGGCAGAAGATCCCGCGAAAGTGGAAATGGAAAAAGTAGAACTTGTCCCAGGCCAAAGTACCCGAATAGGGAAGAACTTGGCCGAAGGTGACAAGAAAAAACTTGTATCTTTTCTGCTGACAAATAAAGACCTGTTTGCCTACTCGCCGAAAGATATGCCAGGGGTAAACCCTAGCATAATACAGCATAGCCTTAGAGTAAGTCCGGAAGCAAAACCTGTCCGGCAAAAGAAACGAGGCATCTCAGCCCATAAAAGTGACTTTGTCAAAACGGAAGTCCAGCGCCTGTTGAACGCTGATGTCATCAGGGAGGTCAAGTACCCCGAATGGTTAAGCAACGTGGTTATTGCCACAAAAGAAGGAAGCAGTAAGCTCCGGATGTGCATCGACTTCAGAAACTTGAACGATGCTTGCCCGAAAGACTCATATCCTCTCCCACCGATAGACCAATTGGTAGACTCAACCGCCGAATTCGGGCTCCTAAGTTTCTTAGACGCCTTCAGCGGATATCATCAAATAAGGATGGACCCCGAAGATGAGGAGAAAACTGCCTTCATCACCGAGGGGGGAACGTACTGTTACGTCAGAATGCCCTTCGGGCTCAAGAATGCAGGAGCTACCTACCAGAGGTTGATGAGCAAGGTCTTTAACGACCAAATAGGGAGGAATATGGAAGTCTACGTCGATGACATGATAGTCAAAAGCAAGCTGCCTAGCGACCACGTCGCAGACCTAAAGGAAACTTTCCACCAGCTCAGAACCTTCGGGATCCGCCTTAACCCCGAGAAGTGCATCTTCGGCGTAACCTCGGGAAAGTTTCTTGGGTACATGGTGTCAGAAAGAGGCATTGATGCTAACCCAGAAAAGATTAAGGCTCTACTTGAATTTCGAACTCCCATCACAATAAAAGATGTACAAAGACTCACTGGAAGGATAACCTCTCTTAGCAGGTTTATTTCCAGGTATGGAGACCGATGCCGAGCATTCTTCAAAGTGCTCACAAAGGCCGCAAAAAAGGAAGGCAACCTCGGGAGTGGTGATCACCCTTGGAATGAGGACTGCCAAAAGGCCTGGGAAGAACTCAAAGTCTGTGCTAGCCCGCCTGCCCACTCTGCGGCAACCCCGCGAGGGAGAGCCCCTTGTGTTATACCTCGCCGTCACAGAAAAAGCAGTGAGTTCGGTCCTTGTAAAAGAGGAAGGGCCGAAGCAATGGCCGGTCTATTATGTAAGCAAGTCTCTGCATGGCGCCGAAGTCAGATATCCTTTGTTGCAAAAAGCTATATATGCCTTGGTACTAGCAGGAAGAAGGCTGCGACCATATTTTCAGGCTCACCCTATCATCGTCCGAAGCAGTCTACCCCTGCGCGATGTCATGAGAAAGGTTGATCATTCGGGAAGGCTTTCCAAATGGTGTATAGAGCTTGGCGAACACGACATCACTTATGAACCTCGAAGAGCCATAAAAGCTCAAGCTCTGGCAGACTTCATTGCCGAAGTACCCACCATCGAGGACAGCCATCCGGATCCAAACGAAGGTGAGCCAGAGTGGACTTTGTATGTTGACGGAGCCTCGGGGTCCGAACACCAGGGAGCGGGGGTAGTTATCAGAGGTCCCGAAGGCCTAGAGGTAATAAAGGCTATCAAGTTCAGCTTTCACGTCACCAACAATGTGGCTGAGTATGAAGCCCTCATAGCAGGATTGCGCCTAGCCAGAAAAATTGGCGTGAGAAATCTAAAGGCCCACAGCGATTCCCAACTGATAGTTCGGCAAACAGCAGGGGACTATGGGACGAAGGATCCAACCTTAGCAAAATACCATGAATTGGTAGCAAAGCTCATTCGGGAGTTCGACACCGTAAAAATCAAAAACATACCTCGACGGGATAATGCCGAAGCAGACTGCTTGGCAAAGTCAAAAACATGCACCGAAGTACTAAACAGCCCGAGCATTGCAATACTGAGCATAGCAACTTCGGGAAAAAGCTGGAAGGACCCAATAAAGAGGTATATCGCAGACAATGTACTCCCCGAAGACCCTGGCGAAGCCGCGAAAGTTTGAAGGCGCTCCGGTCGATTCTTCCTAATTGGCGAAGAGTTGTATCGGCAGGGATATGCAAATCCATTACAGAGATGCGTTGGCGAAGAGGATACTGAAGTGATCCTCGAAGAAGTTCACGAAGGCGCTTGTGGTTCACACATTGGAACCGACGCCCTGGCAGCAGTAATACTTCGCCAAGGGTACTTTTGGCCTACCCTAAGAAAGGACGCTAGGCAATTCGTCCAGAAATGTGGTAGTTGCCAAAGACACGCGAATATCCAGAGGACACCCTCGGAAATGGTGACTTCGGCTGACTATCCCTGGCCCTTCGCAGTTTGGGGCATAGACCTCATAGGACCACTCCCAACGGCACCTAGGGGCGTGAAGTTCTGCGTGGTAGCGATAGATTATTTCTCCAAATGGGTCGAGGCAGAACCCTTGGCTACTATCTCGGCAAAAGAAGTGCAGAAGTTCGTATGGAAGAATATCGTGTGCAGATTTGGCATACCAAGGGTACTAGTAGCTGATAACGGATCCCAGTTTATAGACAAAGGATTCCAGGAATTTATCAGCGACCTCGGGACAAAAATGCACTTCGCCCCAGTAGCTCACCCCCAAAGCAATGGGCAGGTAGAAGTATCTAACAGGACCATAAAAGATGGTCTGAAAAAGAGACTGGGGGAAGCAAAAGGGAAATGGCCAGGAGAGCTCCAAAGCGTATTATGGAGCTACCGAACAACACCCCGAAGAGCCACAAGGGAAACGCCTTTTTCACTCATTTTCGGTACAGAGGCCATCATCCCAATCGAGGTAGTGCGACCATCGGTACGAGTGCAAGTATTTGATGAAAGTGGAAATGACCTCGGACTTAGAACCAAGCTCGACCTCATCGGCGAACACAGGGAAATAGCCGAGCTGAGAAGAAAAGCTTTTCAGCAAAGAATGGCCACGGCTATAAACTTGCGCGCCAGGCCAAAGGGAATAAAGAAAGGAGACCTCGTTCTCTGAAAGGCTGAATTCAGACCCCGAAGGCCATCCCACAGGGTATTTCACGCAAATTGGGAAGGTCCTTATCTGGTTCGTGCCGAAGTACGAAAAGGGGTGTACAAACTCGGCGATGCTGAAGGCGTAGAATTAAAAAATACTTGGCATTCGGATGCCTTGAAAAAATTCTATGCTTAGGATCTCGCGGGAGAGTTGTATTGTACAAATTAGAAAAATATTCTAAGTACAAAAGTTTCTTAGAAAAATTCTTAAGTATAAATTATACAAGCCAGAATTCCGCGAAGGCGATCGCCGTAATAAGCGCAGATTTGATTTTCCGAAGTCTCTTGAGCGAACATGTTCGGGACAACGGGAAATGAAAAATCTCACAAAAAGACTTAGCCAAAAAAGAATCTTTATTAAGGACGAATCTGCTTACAGAGAAGAAAGATTGCCAAAAGAAGAAGTACAAAAAAGAAGGAAAAGAAGGCAAAGGGCCCTAAAACAAACTAAGGGATCTCGGCGTCCCGGGAGCCACCAGCTCCTGCGTCCTTCTCCACTACCTTCGGCGCCGGGAGCGAAAGGGGCAAGTTCAAGTGTTCAATCTTTGACCAAGCCCACCGAGGTCCCTCGGGAATGTTTAAGGCCTTCAAGAAAGAAAGGTCCAGATCTGGAAACTTCTGCAGGACCTGGTGCCGAACAAGGCAGAAGCCGTCCTGAAAACCGACTTTGGTCATCTGGTCGGACTTATCCTTCTCGACACCAAGGGCGTCAAGGTCCTTCTTCAGATCCGCGACCTTCTTCTTCAATGCCTTCATCTTCTTCTTCTCCGGCTCCTTCTTCAAAGCATCGACCTCGGCTTGAAGCGCGGCCTTCTCAGCAAGCGCCTTCGCCAGGAGAACCTCAGACTCTGACTTCTCCTTTTGATAGGCTTCATTCGCTGAAATCAGCTCCGCCACCTGGGAGCCGAGGTCAGAAATCTTCTGGGAGGATTCCTTCACAAGTTCTTCTTTTTCCTTCAGGAACCCCTCCCGAACGGTGGCAATCTCCTTCTCTGCAGCTTGAGCCAGCTGCGTGTTCTGGGCAGCTAATTCCGAGCACGTGGCCTTAGTTTTTTCTATAACCTCTAAGGCCGAGGCTCGGAACGCTGTCTGCCTCGCCACCCGAACTCTGAGGAAACCAGCGTACCCCAGCAGCTGCAAAAAAAAAAAAAGAGGCAAAGTCAGTAAGGCAAAAGAGAAAAAGAGAGAGCCAAACACTTGGAAAAAATCCAAAGGAAAAAAGAAAGAAAGGCGCAAAACATACCTGGGCAGCGTGCTCGGAAAGTTTCGCGGCCAGGGAATCATCGCCCGGGTGAGCCTCCGCAATAGCCCTGAAGGAGGCTTCAGTAAGCATCCCCTTCGAGATCTCTTTAGCCATTTGCTGGCAGTCTCCGGAGTACAAATTCATGTCCTCCGTAAACGACCAGAAAGGCTCCTTCGGGATCTTCCCCTTCGGGATACGGGCATCCCGAAGGGCTCGCTTCCGAGCGTGCTCGGCTGCCCAACCCGGAGTAAGTAACTCCCCTGCATGGCAAAACAAGAAGCTGGTCAGGGCAAGTAAATTTTGAAGTTCAAAAAAGTAAAGGCATCACAGTTTGTCTGAGAAAGCAAACCTGGAGGCACCTCGGTGACATCGTCGTCCGAGCCCTGAGTCCCCTCGGCAGAAATTTCCTTGCCTTTGCTCCTACGGCACTCCTCGGCAGAAGGGGCTTCTACCAAAGCATCCAGAAGAGTCGCCGAATGAGTGGGACTCTGAGCAGTGAGGTCAGCAGCGACCTTGGCCGGTGGGACAGTAGCAGCCTCGGGCTCTTCGCCCGCCTCCTCGGAAATCTCTGGAAGAGGAGGAGGCGCATCCTTCTTCGCCCGTTTGGCCACAGATGGCCCAGCCCCAGACGATTTTCGCCTTCGGGAGACGGCCTTCTTCGTCTGTTCGCCCTTCTCGGCTTGACCGAGAAAAAGGGACTTGTAATAGGCAGCAGTGTCGTCGCCCATCTCTGAAAAAGAAAGAAGACATCAGCGTGAGTCCAAGGTGAAATTATAACAGAGGGATTCGGAGATAACTTACGCTCGTAAAAAGTTTCGTAAGTAGTTTCCTCCCGAAGGAGTTGCACCAGCCAGGAATCCTTCCCAGCGATGTCAGGAGCCGGCATTCCGAGGTCGGTCTTGTGCTCCTTCACTACCCCTAACTCCCGAAGAACCTCCTCGGTCATCAGCTTCCAATTGATGGGGAAGGGGTAGAGGGAGCGCGAAGGGACCTCGGAACCCCAGTCGGAGACGGCGCGGATACGTTTGTCGAAATCCGTGAATATGGGAGCCAACTCGGGAGTCAGCATTATCCTCGGATCTACGACGTCCATCTCCAGCCTTCCCCGAGCCCACTTGGTCGGAACGTGCGACCAGGCCTCCTCCATCTTCAGAAAGAAAAATTTTTGTTGCCACCCTCGCCAGCTGTCCTTGGTGGCAAAAGTAAACATATACTTTTTGCTCCCTGATCCCCGAGGTAGCATGAAGTAAAAGCCACCCTTCGGGACCACGAAGAGCTTATAGTACTGCATAAAGATGATGAAGTGGGGTTCTATTTTGAAAACGCCACACATGCAGAGGAAGGCGTTAAAATAGCAGTACGAGTTCGGCGGAAGCTGATTTACGGCAATGCCATGGAATTGGCAAAAGTCGCAAATCATCTTCGGAGGAGGATACCGAAGTCCGGCCTTCAGTTGAGCTTGGAAAACGGTAACCTCGTCGCCACGGTTCGAAAAGCTAAATTGGTCCGAACGTGGCAACCGGGTAACGGCGTACGAGGGAAGGAAGAACTTGGTCTTCCATTTTTCTAATTTTTTAGGAGTGGTGCAGCAAGGATGAGACAAAAGGGGTTACCAGCTCTCGAGAATAGGCATGGTTGGCTGAAAAATGATTTCGGGAAAAGGCGAAAAACAAACTTCGGGAAAGCTTAAAAAGCAAAAGGCTCTGAAAGTTAAAACCCACCAAATGTTTTGCCAAAATCTGGATTTGAAGACGCCGTCGCAAAAGGTTGCCGGAAAACACCCCATTAAAAAAGATCGCTGGAAAAAGCGGGAGAAAACGTGAAAGCAGTTGAGAGCAAAAACAGAAGCAAAAGAGGGTTATGACGGAACAGGAGTATATATAGGCCGAGAGGCGAAGGCGAACCGGCGTCATAACTACTCCGCGAAGGCGAACAATCGCCATAATTGCTCAGAGCGCATGAAAAGATGTGCCTGCTTTATCCGATATAGTTCCTGCCAATAGCAGGCTGCCACGTGTCAGCCATTGCGCCAAAAGGGGGTCACGCCTTCTGACACTCCTACACCTGGGCGCAGCGCTCTAGACTGACACGTCTGGTTACGAGACGCGACGTGGCACAGATCTACAAAAAGAGAGAGGTAGGTTACCTCGAAGACACCAAGAGATAGATTATGACCGAACAAGCCGGTGTCTTCAGACAAGAGGTCCATCCTCGACAAAATTGTTATAACCAAGGCCCTGAAAGACTACATTCAAAAGCTGATAAACCGAAGTATCTACTTCGGCTTTCCAAAGGGGGGCTTGTGATAGCCGAAGGACTATCGCCTCTCTCACCTCGTGCCTCCTACCGAAAACAAGGTAACCGGAGAGCTTAATGTCACCCGAAGGAGGCACTATCACTGACCTCGGAAGTAGCAAAGTCAAGACGTGTCAAACACGGGACTTCGGCTAATACCTCAGGAACTCCAAAAATGTTACCAGCTGCCTCGAGGGACTAAGCGGATCGCCTTCGGAGGTGAAGGTCTAGCTATTCCAAAACGGGAGAATAGTTGGCCCGAAGGCGGAACCCCCCGAGTTAGGGGGCTTCCCGAACTAGTGGTACAACGGCCAAAGAAGGACGTCCGTACCAAGGGATGACCTCACCCAGGGGACCTCGGGAGTACGGCAGGAGCATTTAAGGAGCCTCTGACATGTCATCCGCATGCGCTACATGCCGCCTGGAACGGCAGTCTGACACATCAACTCCGTCCAGGTCTTGTCACGAGCTGTCTCAGACCAAGGCTCGAGGAGCCTGCAAACAGCCACTTGTCCCCTGCGCCCGAAGGTACAAGAAAGATATGACCGAACACATGTCATGATCTGAACGGACTGAACACTCCTATAAATACCAGGAAACAAACCCTGGCAGGGGGACTCTCCAGGACCAGACCCCCTTTTTTCTTGAGAAAACACGAATAGGCAAGCCCACTAAAACCTTTAGTGCTCCCCCTTCACCTTCTCAAGACACTGACTTGGGCGTCAGAGGCACCTCCCCGGAAAAACACTCCGGGGACCTCCTAACCCTTTCTTCTGAGCTTTTCAGGCACGCTCCTTTGGGAAATCTGGGCTCCAGGAGTTCTCCCTCTCAGGAAGTCCCTCCAAAAGTCACAATGTCACTTAACGAGGATGCCTCGGGGCATCAAAAGGAAAGTATCAAAGTATGTGACTCACATGTAGGGAACCTTGATGATCTTAGGTCGAAGGACTACATATACCATGATCACTATGAGAATCACTTATGACACTCATATAACGATCCATGTAGTGTTCTCATGGTGGGTCGGTCCAGTACACAAGTTCTCCAACTTGTACCCATATGTAGACTACATATCTCATATTAGTCTCCACATATGCTAGTCGTTATGTATTACTGCAACCTGCTCCACAATAATACTAGACAAGGGACATTTGAGAATATCATTATTTTAGGGTCACAATTATGTTTATTACGTTACGCTAAAACAAAACAACAAACATAATTGCTGGATTAATGCCTTAATAAAATATATGACTCAATGTGCAAAAATACATTCATCTAATGATTGGCTTTTGGGCACAACACTAACAATCTCCCACTTGCACTAAAGCCAATCATCCATGTATCTAATACCAATGGACCTAGAATGGCTATTATGCTTCTGCTGCGTAAGGGGCTTTATTAGTGGATCAACAATGTTGCTCTCCGTCGAAGTCCTGCATATCCTTACATCACCCCTCTCGATGATCTCCCTGATGAGATGATAGCGTTGAAGTATATGTTTGGATCGCTGGTGAGATCGAGGTTCCTTAGCCTGTGCGATTGCTCCATTGTTGTCACAATAGAGCTCTATCGTGTTGGCAATGCTTGGAACCACTCCAAGTTCAGTGATGAACTTCTTCATCCAAACTGCCTCCTTCACTGCATCAGAAGTTGCAATATACTCAGATTCTGTTGTAGAGTCAGCTACTGTCTCTTGCTTTGAACTCTTCCAGCTCACAGCACCACCACCAATAGAAAACACATAACCAGATTGTGATGTATAATCATCCTTATCGGATTGGAAGCTTACATCAGTGTAACCCCTTACAACGAGCTCATCTTCACCTCCAAAGACCAAGAATGCATCCTTAGTCCTTCGTAAGTACTTAAGGATGTTCTTAACAGCTGTCCAGTGACTCTCACTGGGGTTCAATTGGTACCTACTTATCATGCTCAAGGCATATGAGACATCGGGATGTGTACATATCATGGCATGCATGATAGATCCAATTGCTAAGGCATATGGAATCTTACTCATGCACTCTCTCTCTTCATGTGTACTGGGACACTGAGATCTAGAAAGAGTTATACCATGTGACATGGGCAAGAATCCTTTCTTAGAATCTTGCATGCTAAACCTCTTTAGCACCTTGTCAATATATGTACTTTGACTTAGGCCAAGAAGCTTTCTAGATCTATCTCTATAGATCCTAATGCCTAACACATAGGCTGCTTCACCCAAGTCCTTCATAGAGAAACATTTCCCTAGCCAAGTCTTCACAGACTGTAGCTCAGGAATGTCATTCCCGATCAGTAGTATGTCACCTACATACAACACCAAGAAGACAATAGCACTCCCACTAACCTTCTTGTAGACACAAGGTTCATCTTCACTTTTTATAAAACCAAACTCTTTGATTGCATCATCAAAATGAAGATCCCAACTTTGAGAAGCTTGCTTCAGTCCATAAATGGACCTTTGCAACTTGCACACTTTATTCGCATTCTCAGGAGTGACAAAACCCTCAGGTTGTGTCACGTACACATCCTCAAGTGGCTTTCCATTTAGGACTATAGTTTTGACATTCATTTTCCATATCTCATAATCATAGTATGCAGCAATTGTGAACAAAATTCGGATGGATTTAAGCATAGCAACTAGTAAAAAAGTTTCATGATAGTCAATACCATGAATTTGCTTAAAACCTTTTGCAACCAATCGTCCCTTAAAGGTAATCACATTACCATCCATGTCAGTTTTCTTCTTGAAAACCCATTTACGCCTTATGGGTTTTACCCCTTCAGGTGGGTCAACCAAAGTCCATACTTGGTTTTCATACATGGATTCCATCTCAGATTTCATGGCCACTAGCCACTTCTCAGAGTCAGGCCCCGACATAGCTTGTTGGTAGGTTGTGGGCTCATCCTGATCCATGAGCATCACATCACCAGTGTGAATCACAAGAAATCCATATCTCTTGGGCTCACGCTGAATCCTACCAGACCTACGTGGGCTCTGTGTTACAAGAACAGATTCTTGAACCACAACCTCTTGTGGTGTCTGTTCAGGTTCCATTTCAGGTTCGATGTCTCCTTGTTGTTCTTGAATTTCTTCAAGTTCTACTTTCCTCCCACTAGTTCCCTTAGAGATAAACTCTTTCTCCAAAAAGACACCAGTTCGAGCAACAAACACTTTTTGCTCAGAAGGATTCTAGAAATAGTAACCCTTTGTTTCTTTGGGATACCCAACAAAAAGGCATTTTTGAGATTTGGGCCCTAGTTTGTCAGAGGATTGACATTTCACATAAGCGTCACAGCCCCAAATCTTCATAAAAGACAACTTGGGACGCCTCCCACTCCATATCTCATATGGTGTCTTTTGAACCGATTTAGATGGAACTTGGTTTAGTGTAAAAGTGGCTGTCTCTAGAGCATGTCCCCAAAAGGAGTTTGGAAGGTCAGCTTGACTCATCATAGAGCGAACCATGTCTAACAGAGTTCGATTTCTCCTTTCAGATACACCATTCCATTGAGGTGTGCCTGGTGGATTGAGTTGTGATACTATACCACATTCCTTCAGATAGTCAAGGAATTCTCAATCCAAGTACTTTCCACCTCGATTTGATCAAAGCACTTTGATACTCTTCCCGAGTTGATTCTCTACTTCATTCTTGATTTCTTTGAACTTTTCAAAGGATTCTAACTTGTGTCATGAGATACACATAGCCATATCTGCTAAAGTCATCAGTAAAAGTAATGAAGTATTGAAAACCTCCTCTAGCATGTGTAGACATAGGGCCACATACATCACTATGGATGAGTCCTAGTAAGTCATTAGCCCTTTCACTTTGCCCTATGAATGGGGCTTTGGTCATCTTGCCCAACAAACATGACTCACATGTCTGATATGATTCAAAATCAAATAAGTCCAAGAGTCTATCCTTATGGAGCTTGGATATACGGGTCTCGTTTATATGGCCCAAGCGACAATGCCAGAGATATGTTGGGTTTGAATCATTTAATTTGACCTTCTTGGTATTCACATTATAGATTGGATCTTCAAGGTCTAGAACATACAATCCATTGCTAAGTTAAGAACTGCCATAAAAGATTTCATTCAAATAAATGGAACAACATTTTTCCTTTATTACAAAAGAAAAACCTTTCTTGTCCAAACAAGAAACAGAAATCAAATTTCTACTAATAGTAGGCACAAAGTAGCAGTTGTCTAATTCTAAAACTAATCCACTAGGTAAAGTGAGAACATAAGTCCCTGCAGCTAAGGTAGCAACCCTTGCTTCATTTCCAACACGTAGGTCCACTTCACCTCGGGCCAATCTTCTACTTCTACTTAGATCTTGCACATTTGCACAAATGTGAGATCCACATCCAGTATCCAATACCCAAGATGAGGAAGTAGAAAAGTTAGCCTCTATAACCAAAATACCTGAAGCGGAATTCTTACTTCCCTTTTCCATAGCAAGTTCTTCAAGATAGAGCTTGCAGTTGCGCTTCCAGTGTCCAGGTTGCTTATAATGGAAGCACTCCCCTTCCTTTGCCACACTAACCTTTGGTTTCAGTGTAGCTGAAGAAGAATTAGCATTGGACTTTTCATTACCTTTATCCTTTCTTCTTGTTGGCTTTTCCCTTTCCCTTGCCCTTTTGAACCCTCAAAATGGGCTTAGCCTTCTTAAGGTTTTGCTCAGCAGTTCTCAACATGTTGAGCAATTCAGGAAGGGATTTTGTCAAGGTCATTCATGTTATAGTTCATGACGAACTGACTGTAGCTTTCAGGCAATGATTGAAAGACTACATCAATAGCCAACTCTTTCTGATGAGCAAATCCCAAACTCTCAAGATTCTCAATGTACCCAATCATCTTGAGCACATGAGGACACACGGGACTTCCTTCAGACATCTTGCACTGAAACAATGCCTTAGAGGTCTCAAACCTCTCATGCCTAGCTTGCTCTTGGAAAAGCATTTTGAAATGTTCAATCATATCGAACGCCTCCATGTTCTCATGTTGCTTCTGAAGCTCAGATTCCATAGTAATAAGTATGAGGCATGCAACATCCAAAGTATCATCAGAATGCCTTTTGTGAGCATCCCTTTCAGCTCATGGAGCAGTGGCAGCATGCTCATTCGGAATGGGCTGCTCTAGGACATAAGCCTTTCTCTCTTACTTGAGGACTATACTCAAGTTTTGGTACCATTTAAGAAAGTTGGTCCCATTCAGTTTTTCCTTCTCAAGGATCGATTGCAATGAAAGTGTCGATGTGTTTTGTGCCATGGTTATCTATAACAGTAAATATGCAGTGTGAGAGTCATATATTTTAATTCATTTAATAAGGACTTTTATTAAATGATACTCCCACTATTTTCCTCAAAATAATAACCCTCGATATTATTTCGGAACAACTTAGCGCTAAGGTATTCTAGTGGGCCTATGATGGCCTTCGGCATCATCGTTGTGTAACATGGTGGGCCTGGGGCAGAAGCTTCTGGTAGGAGAACGTCCAGATAAAGAACCACCAATGGTAGAGAGGTTGCAAGGACCCAGCAAAACAAAGGGTTAGGAGCTCCCCGGAGTGTTTTTCCGGTGATGAGTCTCTGACGCCCAAGTCAGTATTTAAAAGTGGAAGATAAGTAAGGAGCAGAGATATTCTAACTGGGAGCCTCCCCTTTACCTAGGCCTCTTCCCGAATATTTATAGGGAGATGAATAGAAGAAGTCCGTTTGCCACAGGTTACCCAGATCGTGACACGTGTTCGGTCGGATATGATCCATACCTTCGGAGAGACGGGGAGCTTATAGCCGACCATAGGCTGCCCGGCCGAAAGCCTAAGCAGCACAAGGGCGGCGTGTTAGAGCGTGTCTGGGGGCGGTGTGTCAGGGGCCGTATGAGTACGGTGTGTCAGAGGATCCTTAGCTGTGTGGTCATATGCCCATGTGGCCTTTTCGGGTGACCGAACTCCCTCGACGTATAGAGCTTGTTCAGGGAGGTGAGCTTCTTTGGAGGGAGGTCCCTTGTTTTATACGAGACACCTTCGATTGGGCTCTCCCAAGGTTAGACTCGGGTTCCTGACAATGGTATTTTGTGAACATGTCCAGAAGGTTGCCCAAAGAGTATCCGAAGGTGATCTTGGGCACGTGAGGTCGGTGCGAAGTTACCCACGGGAAGGGTGATGACCCCTCTTGACCGAAGTTGGTCCCATGGGCTCCCTAAGGGTAACACCTATCCGACTTGTCCGAGGATCCTTGAGGCTCTCTCTTTGCCGAGGTTCAGTCGCTTGTTCCGACCGGAGGTGATGCGTTGGCCAAGGATGGCGACACGCGTAAGGTCCTTCAGGGGCGATTGCCCTTCGGCTATCACATGCCCCCCCTCAGAAAACTGAGGATGTTTCTTCAGTTTGGGGGAGTCTTGGGAACCCCTTGGAGTTCAAGTGATGTTCCTGGCTCTTCTACCGAGGCCATTGTCAGAGGTGTGTGGTTCCACTGATCTTCCTGTCAGTGAATTGTTTCGTCTTCCTATACAGACGAATGTGTTACTTTGGGTAGTGTTATATAGGTTTGCCAGTTGTCAGGGGTGTGCCCTTTTTTCTCGCATTGGCTTACACGTGGTTGCTGATCGATGGCGAATAGTTACGTCAGTTATGTTAATTGCGTCTCTTGGCCTTCGAGGAGTAATAATGATGACGTTTCGCCTACCCCCTTCGGCCTATATAAGCACCTCTCGCCTCAGACCTTCACACCCTTCTCTTTTGCTTTCATTTGCTCTAGAGCTCTCTCTCATCTTTTTTCTCTTTCAGGTAGCGGTTCTAGCGGCGGAGCGATTTCCGGCAACCCCTCACGAGGGTGTCCAGTAATCTAGATTTCAGCAAAAGTTTCGGTGGGTCTTTCCTTCCATAGTTCTTCCTTTCTTTTGAGGTTGTTTTTTCTGAAGTTTTGTTTTTTTGAAGTCCTTCGATTCTCTTCCTTCATTTTTCCCGAGGTTGCCTTTCTTCTCTTTTGAGAAATGTCGAATCCTACTCCACTGATGACCGTCCGTCCTACTCCTGAAAGCTTTCTCCCCCTTGAGTCTCATCCCTGCTGCACTACTTCGGAGAAAATGACGAAGTGGGTAGCAAAATTCTATCTCCCTACTTACGCCATCCCGAGGTTACCTATCCTGGGCACGTACGGTTACATAGCCCATTCTAATGAGGTCACTGTTTACCGGGCCCAGCTGAAAGCCGGTCTTCGGTACCCTCCCCCTCGGATGGTATGCGAGTTCTGCAGGTTTCATGGGATTGCCATGAACCAGCTCCCTCCCAATTCTTATTCTTACTTTAACTCATTTCTTTGTATGTGTGGGGTTTTTAAGATAAAGCCCCACTTTCTTTTCTTTATGCAATACTACAAGCTTCCCCGAGGGTCCGGGAGCAAAAAATTCACCTTCACCTTTGACAATAGGGATAGCTGGCGAGGGTGGCAGAAAAAGATCTTCTTCCTGGCAGTTCCAGAATGGTGGAGCTACGTACTGACCAGATGGGCCTCGGGGACATTGAAGATCGACGTTGTTGACCCTCAGAAGCTTCTGACCTCAAGGTTGGCTGCCGAGTTTGACGAGTTCGACCAGCACATTCAGGCAGTTACGGACTAGGACCCCGAGGCCCCTCCGCGTTCCTTGTATCCCTTTCCCATTAAATGGGACCTCATGTCTAAAGAGGTCCTTCGAGAACTGGGGGTAATCCATGAACACAAGTCTGACCCGAACATGCCCGTGCCTGTTCTCCCGGGGAAGAAAGCATGGTTGGTGATGCTTCTTCGGGTTGAGATCTCGTACGAGGCTTTTTTCTGAGAGTAAGTTATTTTCAAGGATTTACTACCTGTATCCTTTTTGGACTTACACTGATGTTTTTTCCTTTTACAGAAATGGGCAATCAATCTGTTGACTTTAAAAAGTCCCTTTCCCTCGGTCAGGCCGAGAAGGGGGAGCAGATGCGGAGCAAGGCGACTGCTAAGAGGAAGAAGACTACCGGAGCGCCATCTAAGGTGAAGAAGGCCAAGGCGGGTGCCCTTCCTCCTCCCCCCGAAGATATCGTTGAAGTGCAGGATCAGTCGCCTGCCCCTTTTCCTACCTATGCCGATCTTCCCTTGGATCCTACTACTCTCGAGGCAGTTCTGAGTCTGGATATTGCCACTAAGGCCTCGGTCGAACAGAATTGAGTTTGAGAGCTCGAAGAGAGTAGGAGAAGGAAAGGTAAGAACATTCCCGGTGAAGTCCAAGAAGTGGACGAGCCCAAGGATGACGTGGCCGAAGTTCCACCAGGTTGGTTCCTTAGCCATTCCTCTACAAATCTTAGCATTTTCAGTATCTATGATTTTTTAGAAGAATGGCTAAGGGATAACGTACTGACGGAACTTCGGTGCGATCTTGCAAAAGATGTGACTCATGCTCCCTGGCTGGAACCTCATGCTCGAAAGAGGGCTCTTCGGGATAGGCGTATCCCGAAGGATAAAGTACCAAGGGAGCCCATCTGGACTTTCACGGAGGACATGAATTTGTTCTCCGAGGACAGCCAGTTGATGGCTCCCCAGATGGCGACGGGTGTTGTTAGGACCACCCTTTTGAGCATGGCTAAAGCCAAGAAAAAAAAAAAGAAACATACTATAAAAATATAAAAAGAGACTTAGTTGACCAAGGAGGTAGTGCTGAGAATGCAAAACTACGGGACTGTGTACCTTAAGTGCACCTAAATGGGAGACTATGGTGAGTTTGACAGAAATCAAAGTTGAAGGGCTAAACTTCACACAAGGACTAGTGGTGCAAACAAAACTACAAGATATGAGTTGATGATTTCGGCCATGCAAAACTATACAAGGGTTAACGGCAAACTAGACCAAATTAAGGCAGACAACAATGATAACTAGTCACATCATGTCTCCCACTAAGGTAGTAAGCATTATTACTTAGTTAGCCTAACTAGTACTTACACTAGTTACTTGGCCAGTTTCACAAGGGAGAAATGACACCTTGGGACTTGTGTTGACTTGTGCATGGCATTGTAAGCCATGAAGTAACCTAAGTGCCTAAGTGAAAACGTGATTTAGTGATGGATGTGTGACCGTGGAGATGTGAGGGCTTCATTACACCATGCAAACTTGTTGCGGCCGAAAGCTAGCTTAATTACCAACTTAATTACATGTGTCTTGTAACCAGTTTGCCTAAGACCACTTAAGCCTTTTGTTTTCATTTTGGGCTTCATTTCTTTTGGCCGAGAGCTAGCTTAGCTTGGTGTTCTTGGCTTAGCTCTTGAGTTCCTCCAAATTGGTTTCAGTTAAGGAGAAATTGGAGCTAGATTAAAGGATGCAAGCTAGGATGCTTTGATTTCAGCACTACACAACTCAAGTTCAAGCTTTGTTCTTGAAGAAAAAAGGAAGGCCGAGATGTTTCCAAGCTAGGGTTTGAGGTAAACTTATGTTCTTCCTTGAATACATGGTAGATATTCCATGAACAGGAGTAATGGTGTTGATTTGGTGTTATACTAGGCCAATTGTGTGAAGAACATCACGGTTTGGAAGTTGGGTTTTGGTCAAAAGATTGTTTGAGGTAGGGTTCACTTAACATCTTGATTGCTTGGTAATATACCATGATTCAATTGTTTAAAGTAACTAAGTGATGGTTAAAATGAGCTAAATGATCTTAGTTGCTTGATGGGCTATTGTGATTGATTCGATTATGGATGTTGATTAGCTAATTAACTATGGACATGTGCTAGAAATGCTAGTGAATATGGCCATTTTGCTAGACATTTCGGAGCTCTAGTGGAAATGGAGAATATGGTGAAGTTTGGTTTGCTAAAGTGCGCAATGGCACATGTTATGGTACTTGGCCAAATGGTCATGGTGTGGTGTGTGTGTGTTCATTGTGTGCTTGAGTGATTCTTTGTGCTTGCTAACCAAAATTATTCTTAGTGTAGCTTATATGTCTCGGGTACTTTAGCATGTATATGTATATGTTGTGTTTTCCTTGTCTTTGTGTTTGTTTTGCAGGTTATGTTGAGCTAATGGGAGGTTAAGCCTTGAGTTGTATACTCGGCTTAACTAAATAAACTCTTAATTGAGTTGGTATTGAAAGTGAACTCTACTAAGTTATATGCTCATTGCCCATATATATTGTTTTTCAGGAAAGGACATTCGGCCTGAGTATTGTTGCTTGAGTTTGTGCTAGTGTGTTGTGCTAGTTTGCTTGTACATCAAGGTATGTGCCAATGTGTGCTTGGCTTTATGGTTTTGTACATTGCAAGTCTTATTTTGAGGTTGGCCGAGACTTATGTATCAAGTTGTGCAGGCTTGTACAGTTGGGACTTGCCTAGGTGGGCTGCTATGGACATGTGGACTTTAGCTCTGATCATAGTTTTCACTTTCATGACCATGAACATGGCCATAGGTTTGGTTTTGCAGTGTGTTCTGCTGTATGGGATACTGAAAGTGTTGTTTGACCATTAGTGGTCTTGGGTTGTAACCTAACTTGGCATGGAAGACTTGGAATCATGGCATGTAGCCATGTATGTGTACTAGGTAGACTACTTTTGTATGTACATATTGTGTAGTCTTGGGTGCCTAGTTCTTTTGTGGTACATGGAGTACCTTTGTAGCCAAGTTATGTTTGCACTTTTGGTGAATGGTTTGGACTTGTATATGATGAAAACTTATGGGCTTATGTATGTTCTGGCATGAATGTGATGTATGTTCTTTTTATGAACCTCATTTGTTCTTTTTGGCCGAGAGGTACATGTGCATTCAAATATGGGTTTTCAAACTAAAAGAATACTCTGGGCTTCTTGGTTGCCATCCTAAGTAGCACACTTGAATGCACACATTCTAAACACTTGAATTGCATTAAGTATTTGCCTTGCTTGTCATGCAAGTAACCTATTAAAGCCTTGCTTGTCCTACAAGTTAGTAGATTTGGGCCTTACTTCTGCTGCAAGTAACTAAATGGAATCACTCATAAGCCTCCTGGGCCACCTCCCAGGCTAAATACCTTAAGAAAATAAGACTTAAGGTTAAGTTTTGTTAGTTGGCCGAATTGAAAGGTTAGAGATTAAACTTCAGGTTTGGGAGTTAATACTTTGGATTTGGGCCAGGGCCTGTGTGATGTATGACAGGGTTTGTTTGGTATCAGAGCCTTAGGTTTAGTATGATCAGAGGTTTAGCCTAGACAGTGTCCCATTTAGGTCTAACTTATATAAGACTTGTATTATTGGATATTTGTGAATATATGCAATTGAAAGTGCAGGATGAGAACAAGAGGAAGGGACAGAGATTCCCTGAGACAAGGGGAAGACACTGTAGCCCATCAGATAGAGGGACTATAGGAGAATGTGCCTGAAACACAGGCAGAAGACATGGAACATAGTTTGGCCAAAAAGCCAAATGCCAGGTTACAAGTACCTGGACCTAGCAGCGACAGACAGGAAAAAATGGAAGTGATGATGGAGTCACTGCATGCTACTGTGGCTCAACTGGTACTGGGAATGCAAGCCTTGGCTAGAGGCCAAGCCCAAAACTAGGAGAATTCAGAGCCAGTAGAGACTAAAGGAAGAAGGAAGAGAAGAAGGCCTGGCAGAGAGCGAGTGGGATATGATCAGTCCAGTAGAGCTGGAGGGAATCAAGAAGAGGAGGAAGCCGATGTAGAAAGGAGGCACCCTAGGGCTAGGAGACTAAGATCAGAAGTGAGACAAAAACCCAGGATTGAGGAGGAGGATGATGACAGGCCATACCCAGAAGAAAGAGATGCATATATATACTTTAGAGGGACTGAACCCTCTACTGAGGAGATCACAACAAGAAGCAGGTCATCAAAAGACATATCTAGGGGCATGGAGGAGAGCAGGGGAAGGCATAGAAAAGGAGGACTCAATGAGGGCCAGTTAGAGGGGTTCCTGGCATTAAAACCTCTGATCTTCAAAGGAGGCTGTGACCTAGATGAGGCAGAGTTCTGGGTATACCAAGTAGAGAAAATCTTTGAAAGAATGGAGGTCACCTCTACTCAGAAAGTACTGCTAGCCACCTTCAGGCTAGAAGGTAATGCTGAGCTTTGGTAGAGAGCAGTACAGAGAAACTATCGGGAGAGAAATCAGAGGAGGCCCCCAGCAAAGAGGAGGTCTATGAGGTGGGCAGACTTCCTTCAGGTCTTTCGTCAGCAATATGTCAGCGAGGCCAAGAAAGACCAGAAGCAGGTAGAGTTTGACCAGCTGGAGCAAGGAGACCTTAGTGTGCTGGAATATGAGCAAAGGTTTAACAGCCTGACCAGGTATGCCACACAATATGAAGGACAAGCAGAGCTAAGAACCAAGAGGTTTATTAGGGGGCTAAGACCTGAGCTGAGACAGATACTCAGGGCAGTGGGAGCTAGAGACTACTACTCTGTTATGCAAAGTGCCCTGGCATTGGAGCAGGAACTCAAGGAACAGTTCAAAAGTGGGCCTAGAAGTGGAAGTGGAACACAGAAGGGCCATCATTCAAAAAGGCCGAGAGAAAAAAAAGATACAAGTGGAGGCAGGAAAGGGAACAAGAAGGAAAAAGGATCACAACCACAGAAGTATGGTCCTCAGTGCAACACCTGTGGAAAGTTTCATGGCAATAAGCCATGCTTCAAGACTTCCACTGGATGTCATAGATGTGGAGCCCCAGATCACTGGGTTAAAGATTGCCCAAATAGGGCTGAGGACAACAGGAAAATGTTGGGAAATTTCAATCCCAGGGGACCTAGAGGGCAGATGCCTATGCCCTAAATGAGGACTCAAGTGCCAGCCCAGGGAGGGAGGCCAGCACCCAGAGTACCTCAGGAACAAAGAAGACCTGGTGCACCTCCAGGCAGAGTGTTTCAGCTGGAATCTTCCAGAAAAGGGCAAGAAACACCTGAAGCTGAAGATACAGGAAGGGAGGCTAGTCAGCAAAGGACTAGCAGGAGAGCCTTGAAAGGTACAATTTACCTTAATGGCCAGTTAGTATCTGTTCTGTTTGATACTGGAGCTTCATTGTCTATGATATCTAATAGCTTGGTTAAGGCCATGGATCTAGAAGTAAAATATATGACTAATATGTACTTGGTAAGAACAGCTGGCAATGAAGTTTTATTTGCCTATTACATGGTTGAAAACTGTGAGATTCAGATAGACAAGTTGAAACTGAGAACCAATCTCATAGTGTTAGAGACACATGACTATGATGTAATTTTAGGCATGAACTGGTTAGGGGAGAATAAAGTGATTATTGATTGTCAGGCTAGGCAATTAATAATGCCTGGTGGAATACCATATGACTTAGATAAGTCCCTAAAGTTAGCCATGGACTATCACTTGGAAATGCTGGAGCTGGTAACTCCAGGAAATGAGTAGGAGTGCCTGGAACTCAATGACCAGGAAGCATCAGATGAACTTAGGAAAATACCTATAGTTCAAGAATTTCCAGGAGCCTTTTCTATAGACCTGCCTGGTTTACCACCCCTGAGGAAGGTGGAGTTTGAAATTAAGCTGATACCAGGAGCAGCACCAGTATTTACTGCTCCATATAGAATGGCATTGCCTGAGATGGTAGAACTCAGGAAATAGTTAGATGAGCTGCTGGAGAAAGGGTTCATCAGACCCAGTATGTCTCCTTGGGGAGCACCTGTGTTATTTGTGAAAAAGAAAGATGGGGCCTTTAGACTCTGTATTGATTACAGAAAATTGAATGCATTGACCATAAAGAACAAATATCCTCTCCCAAGGATAGAAGATTTGTTTGATCAATTGAAGGGAGCAACAATGTTCTCTAAAATAGATTTGAGATCTGGATATTTCCAGTTAAGGGTAAGGGAGGAGGACATACCTAAGACTACTTTCAGGACTAGGTATGGACACTTTGAATATACAGTAATGCCATTTAGGCTTACTAATGCACTTGCATTCTTTATGGATTTAATGCAAAGGGTGTTCAGAGCACACCTAGACCACTTTGTGGTGGTATTCATTGATGATATCTTGGTATATTCCAAGGATGAGGAAACTCATAAAGAACACCTAAGAATAATACTTGGCTTGCTCCAAGAACATAAGCTTTATGGAAAGTTGAGTAAATGCAAATTCTAGAATCAAGAAATTGGGTTTTTGGGTCATATAATAAATGAACAAGGGTTGGCCGTGGATCCTGAAAAGGTAAGGTCAATTCTGGATTGGAAGTAGCCCCAGAGTGTGAGGGAAGTCAGAAGCTTCCTGGGGTTGGCTGGCTATTATAGAATATTTGTACCAAAATTTTCTGTTTTAGCAGCACCTATGACTTAATTAACCAGGAAGAACCATAAATTTATCTGGGAAACAAAGTGTGAAGAAAGCTTTCAAGAGCTAAAAAGGAGACTGACTACAGCTCCTATACTAGTCCTGCCAGACCCTGAAAAGGAATATGAGGTGTACACTGATGCATCTCATGTAGGACTAGGATGTATCCTGATGCAGGAAAAACAAACTATTGTTTTTGGGTCTAGACAGTTGAGACCCCATGAAAAGAAGTATCCAGTACATGACCTGGAATTGGCAGCAGTGGTCTTTGCTCTTAAGCAGTGGAGACGTTACCTTCTTGGTAATAAATTCCAAGTGTTTACAGACCACAAAAGTCTCAAGTACCTTTTTACACATAAGGACTTAAATATGAGGAAAAAAAGGTGGTTGGAATATTTGAAGGATTTTGACTGTGTAATTGAATACACAGCTGGTAAAGCCAATGTAATGGTAGATGCTTTGAGTAGAAGCTACACCGGAATACTCAAAGGTGGTGAAATTGAACTTAAGGCCGAGCGCCTGAGTATTACTTACCTGGCAAGCCAATGGCTAGCTAGGGAGGGTGAACAACTACATGTACTCACTATCACACCAGAGTGGAAGGAGCTTATTAAAGAAGCTCAAGCTGGTGATAAAGAGATAGAATTGATTTCTAGTAGGAATAAAGGAGAACTATTCTAAGGTTTTTCCTTTAAACAGGGAGTGCTATACTTCCAGAATAGGTTGTATGTGCCTGAAAAGGACAACCTAAGAGTTCAAATACTGGAGGAAGCTCACTCTAGTAAGCTGGGTATGCACCCAGGGGCCACAAAGATGTACCATACTCTTAGAGTGTGTTTTTGGTGGCCATATATGAAGAAGGACATTAGCACTCTCATGGCTAGTTGTGAAACATGTCAACAAGTGAAGGTGGAGCACCAAAAACCAGGAGGAAAGCTACAAAGCTTGCCCATACCTGAGAGAAAATGGGGATCCATATCAATGGATTTTGTAGTGGGTATGCCACTAACAAGGAGGAAACATAATGCCATTTGGGTCATTGTAGATAGATTGACCAAGGTAGCTCATTTCCTTCCTATGAATCTTACTGATTCTTTGGATAAGCTGGCATAACTCTATATAAGAGAAATAGTAAGATTACATGGAATACCGGATGACATAGTATCAAATAGGGATCCTAGGTTTGTTTCTAGGTTCTGGAAATCCCTACATCAGGCATTAGGCACCAAACTCAAGTTTAGTTCTGCTTACCATCCTCAGACTGATGGACAGACAGAAAGAACTATACAGACTCTAGAAGATATGTTGAGGTGCTGTGTAATTGACTTCCTGGATGAATGGGATGTGGATCTCCCATTAATAGAGTTTTCCTATAATAATGGCTATCATTCAGTGATAGGAATGGCTTCCTATGAAGCCTTATATGGTAGGAGATGTATTACACCTCACTGCTGGCATCAGCCAGAAGACAAATTGGAGTTGGGGCCATACATTATTAAGGAAACTACTGAGAAGATTAAATTGATCCAAGCTAGGATCAAGACTACAAATGATAGGCAGCAAGCCTATGCCAACCTGAAAAGGAGAAGAGACCTGGAATTCCAGGAAGGGGACTGGGTGTGGCTCAAGGTTTTTCCAATGAAAGGAGTAATCAGATTTGGGAAAAAAGGGAAACTAGCACCTAGGTATGTTGGGCCATATCAGATACTGACTAAAGTTGGGAATGTGGCCTATTAGTTGGATCTGCCGCCATAACTTGGGAACATACACAATGTGTTTCATGTGAGCTTGCTCAAAAAGTATGTTCCAAGCCCCAAGCAGATAGAAATACCTACTACTGTAATTGTGGCACCAAACTTGACTTATGAAAAAGTGCCAATTCAGTTCCTGGTCAGAGATACAAGGAAATTAAGGAGCATGTGGATTTCTATGATTAAGGTTCAAAGGAGTAACCACACTCCTGAGGAGCCAACCTGGGAAGTAGAATAGGAAATTGCCAACAAGTACCCTCAGCTGTACTCTAAGTTAGTGAAGAATTTGGAGGACCAAATTCTTTATGGAGGGAGGAATTGTTAGGACCACCCTTATGAGCATGGCTAACGCCAAGAAAAAAATAAGAAACATACTATAAAAATATAAAAAGAGACTCAGTTGACCAAGGAGGTAGTGCTGAGAATGCAAAACTACGGAACTGTGTACCTTAAGTGCACCTAAATGAGAGACTATGGTGAGTTTGACAGAAATCAAAGTTGAAGGGCTAAACTGCACACAAGGACTAGTGGTGCAAACAAAACTACAAGGTATGAGTTGATGATTTCGGCCATGCAAAACTATACAAGGGTTAATGGCAAAATAGACCAAATTAAGGCAGACAACAATGATAACTAGTCACATCATGTCTTCCACTAAGGTAGTAAACATTATTACTTAGTTAACCTAACTAGTACTTACACTAGTTACTTGGCCAGTTTCACATGGGAGAAATGACACCTTGGGACTTGTGTTGACTTGTGCATGGCATTGTAAGCCATGAAGTAACCTAAGTGCCTAAGTGAAAACATGATTTAGTGATGGATGTGTGACCATGGAGATGTGAGGGCTTCATTGCACCATGCAAACTTGTTGCGGCCGAAAGCTAGCTTAATTACCAACTTAATTACATGTGTCTTGTAACCGGTTTGCCTAAGACCACTTAAGCCTTTTGTTTTCATTTCGGGCTTCATTTCTTTTGGCCGAGAGCTAGCTTAGCTTGGTGTTCTTGGCTTAGCTCTTGAGTTCCTCCAAATTGGTTTCAGTTAAGGAGCAATTGGAGCTAGATTGAAGGATGCAAGCTAGGATGCTTTGATTTCAGCACTACACAACTCAAGTTCAAGCTTTGTTCTTGAAGAAACAAAGGAAGGCCGAGATGTTTCCAAGCTAGGGTTTGAGGTAAACTTATGTTCTTCCTTGAATACAGATATTCCATGAACAAGGAGTAATGGTGTTGATTTGGTGTTATACTAGGCCAATTGTGTGAAGAATATCACGGTTTGGAAGTTGGGTTTTGGCCGAAAGCTTGTTTGAGGTAGGGTTCACTTAACATCTTGATTGCTTGGTAATATACCATGATTCAATTGTTTAAAGTAACTAGGTGATGGTTAAAATGTGCTAAATGATCTTAGTTGCTTGATGGGCTATTGTGATTAATTCGATTATGGATGTTGATTAGCTAATTAACTATGGACATGTGCTAGAAATGCTAGTGAATATGGCCATTTTGCTAGACATTTCGGAGCTCTAGTGGAAGTGGAGAATATGGTGAAGTTTGGTGTGCAAAAGTGCACAATGGCACATGTTATGGTACTTGGCCGAATGGTCATGGTGTGTGGTGTGTGTGTTCATTGTGTGCTTGAGTGATTCTTTGTGCTTGCTAACTAAAATTATTCTTAGTGTAGCTTATATGTCTCGGGTACTTTAGCATGTATATGTATATGTTGTGTTTTCCTTGTCTTTGTATTTGTTTTGAAGGTTATGTTGAGCTAATGGGAGGTTAAGCCTTGAGTTGTATACTCAGCTTAACTAAATAAACTCTTAATTGAGTTGGTATTGAAAGTGAACTCTACTGATTTATATGCTCATTGCCCATATATATTGTTTTTCAGGAAAGGACATTCGGCCTAAGTAGTGTTGCTTGAGTTTGTGCTAGTGTGTTGTGCTAGTTTGCTTGTACATCAAGGTATGTGCCAATGTGTGCTTGGCTTTATGGTTTCGTACATTGCAATTCTTATTTTGAGGTTGGCCAAGACTTATGTATCAAGTTATGCAGGCTTGTAGAGTTGGGACTTGCCTAGGTGGGCTGCTATGGACATGTGGACTTTAGCTCTGATCATAGTTTTCACCTTCATGACCATGAACATGGCCATAGGTTTGGTTTTACAGTGTGTTCTGCTGTATGGGATACTGAAAGTGTTGTTTGACCATTAGTGGTCTTGGGTTGTAACCTAACTTGGCATGAAAGACTTGGAATCATGGCATGTAGCCATGTATGTGTACTAGGTAGACTACTTTTGTATGTACATATTGTGCAGTCTTGGGTGCCTAGTTCTTTTGTGGTACATGAAGTACCTTTGTAGCCAAGTTATGTTTGCACTTTTGGTGAATGGTTTGGACTTTTATATGATGAAAACTTATGGGCTTATGTATGTTCTAGGCTGAATGTAATGTATTTTCTTTTTATGAACCTCATTTGTTCTTTTTGGCCTAGAGGTACATGTGCATTCAAATATGGGTTTTCAAACTAAAAGAATACTCTGGGCCTCTTGGTTGCCATCCTAAGTAGCACACTTGAATGCACACATTCTAAACACTTGAATTGCATTAAGTGTTTGCCTTGCTTGTCATGCAAGTAACCTATTAAAGCCTTGCTTGTCCTGCAAGTTAGTAGATTTGGGCCTTACTTCTACTGCAAGTAACTAAATGGAATCACTCATAAACGTCCTAGGCCACCTCCCAGGCTAAATACCTTAAGAAAATAAGACTTAAGGTTAAGTTTTGTTAGTTGGCCGAATTGAAAGGTTAGAGATTAAACTTCAGGTTTGGGAGTTAATACTTTGGATTTGGTCCAGGGCCTGTGTGAGGTGTGACAGGTGTGCTGACGAATGCCACCTTCCAGTCGCTTATCGCTGAATGCCCGAACGAGGAGATCCTTGCGGTAAGGATGACTGAACACGCTGCCTAGGTAGGATTTTGTTTTTTCTTTCTAAAAAATTTCCTTTTGAGTTTTCGTTGCCTTTTGACACTTATTCAGGGCCTTCTTTTCTATAGCTCCTGGCGCACAGCAGATATTTTTACTCCTGGGCGGCGAAGTAGACTGGGGCTCATTCTCAGTTCGAGGATTCTCTGAAGAAGGTGAAGGAGTTTTGCGCCAAATATGTCCTCAAGTATGGCGAACTGAACAAACTTGCGAAGGAGGACGTGGAGAATCTTTGGACCGAGCTTCGGGAGAGCAAGAAGGAGCTCCTCCTCGACTTTTAAGCCAAGGTTGAGGACCTTGACTCAAAGTGCGTTGTTCTTTCTTCAGAGAACGAAGTCCTTCAGAAGGAAAAGGCAGAAGATGGTGAGAACCTTTTGAAGGCATTCGCTTTGAATGCTGATCTCCAGGTCGAAATTAACTCATTGAGGAAGGATGCCAAGAGTAAGAAGAATAAGAAAAAGCTCAAGAAGGAGGTTGCTGAGCTTATGGCCGCGTTGTCAGCTCTGAGTGCGGAGAAGGACCAGTCCGACCAAATGACGAAGGTATCTTATCAAGACGTTTTTTGTTTGGTGCGACATCAGGTCCTCTCTCGGTACCCCGAGCTCGACCTCTCCCTCCTGTCCGCTCTGGATTTTCTCAATGAGCCCAGGTGGACATGGTCGAAGCTGGAGTTCCTCAACCTTCCTCCTGCTGCGCTTACACCTCCAAATGGTCCTACCCAAGAAGACACCAATGCCGAAGACGCACCGGACGCTCCGGTTCAGCAATAGACTTTTTCCTTCCTTCTTTCTCTTGTAACCTTGCTCTTCTTGTAGCGTTACCTCAAAATTTATAGCGAAGATTTTTTCTTAAGTCTCCATTCTTTCCTCCGAATATGATTCTTCAGAAGTTTGTGTAATTCTATGTGCGTATCTTCGGTGAATGTTTGAAACCATGCTTTTGGGAAGTATCGTACTGTTCTTTCTTTAGTAAGACTTTCCCAATATGTAGACTATTTTAGCTTTTTCGAACGTATTTCATCGAGTTTTAGGCTCTGCTAAGAGGCTAGCACCTTCGGAAGAAGGCCAACATGCTAGAAGCCCTTTTTAGTAAAATGACCATGTTTGGTTGGAATCCACGTTTTTATTGGTGACTTCGGGGAGGAGTAATCACAGGCTTTTCTTCAGAAAAAATGTCTAAGTGTAGAATTTTTTCAGAGAATCTAAATGCCAAGTGTTTTTCAACTCTACTCCCTCGGT
This sequence comes from Aquilaria sinensis, assembly GCA_005392925.1. Taxonomy (NCBI): domain Eukaryota; kingdom Viridiplantae; phylum Streptophyta; class Magnoliopsida; order Malvales; family Thymelaeaceae; genus Aquilaria; species Aquilaria sinensis. The sequence goes on along the minus strand of SMDT01001467.1, from coordinate 40,028 downwards.
ATCGCCTAATTTGTAGACCCCTGGGCAGACTTCGTCGAGGACCAAATAAGGTCCACTCTAGTTTGCCCGAAATACCCCATCTGATGGCCTGCGAGGTTCATATTCGGCCTTTCGAAGGACGAGGTCCCCTTTTTTGATTTCTTTTCTCTTCACATGCAAGTTAGCAGCATTGGCTACTCTTTGTTGGAAAGCCTTCCTCCTGAGTTCGGCCATTCCGCGATGTTCTTCAACGAGGTCTAGTTTTGCCCTCAAGTTGAGGTTGCTTCCTCCTTCGTCGAATACCTGTATTCTTATCGAAGGTCATATGGCTTCAATGGGAATAATGGCTTCTGTCTCGTACACGAGCGAGAAAGGAGTTTCTCTGGTGGCCCTTCGGGGAGTCGTGCGATAGCTCCATAGTACACTTAGAAGCTCTCCTGGCCATTTCCCCTTTGCCTCCTTCAACCTCTTCATTAAGCCATCTTTTATTGTCCTATTGGATACCTCGACTTGCCCATTGGTTTAAAGATGGGCTACTGGCGCAAAATGTAATTTTATGCCGAGGTTAGCCACAAATTCTCGAAACCCCCTGTCAGTAAACTGGGTACCATTGTCGGTCACTATTACCCTTGGTATGCCAAATCGGCATATGATGTTTTTCCAGACGAACTTTTGGGTATCTTTCACCAAGATTGATGCCAACGGCTCTGCTTCGATCCACTTAGTGAAGTAGTCCACCGCAACTATACAGAACTTCACCCCACCGGGGGCGCTTGGGAGAGGTCCGATGAGGTCGATACCCTAGACGGCGAAAGGGCAAGGGTAATTTACTGATGTTATTTTTTCTGAAGGTAACTTCTGGATGTTGGCGTGCCTTTGGCAATGTCACATTTTCGGACAAATTGCCTTGCATATTTTCTTAGGGTAAGCCAAAAGTAACCTTGGAGAAGTAGTACTCCAGGGAGGGCGTCTGTTCCTATGTGGGAACCACAGGCCCCCTCATGAACCTCTTCGAGTACTGTTCTGACATCATTTTCACCTATACATTTCTGCAGGGGACTTGCATACCCTTGTCTGTATAATTCATCCCCGATGAGGAAGTATCTCCCAGAGCATTTTTGTACTTTTGTGGCCTTTTTGGGATCCTCAGGGAGTGCCGAAGTTGCCAAATATTTCTTGATGGGGTGTTGACATCTTCTCCCGAGGTTGCTACGCACATTAATTCTACGCTAGGTTGCCTTAGTACCTTAGTGGGTTCCTTGGATTTGGCTAAGGTATCAGCTTGGATATTATCTTTTTGGGGCACGTTTTCTATTTGTAATGAGTCGAACTCTTCAATGAGTTTTTTGACGAGGTAATGATACTTTGCCAAGGTTGGATCCTTTGCAGCGTAGTCTCCTTTCGTCTGCCGAACTACTAATTGTGAGTCACTGTGCGCCATAAGGTTTTTTACACCGACTTTTCTAGCCAGTTTTAGTCCTGCTATGAGGGCCTCATATTCTGCAATTTTATTGGTGACATCAAAACCAAATTTGATAGCTTTGGTGGCTTCCATGCCTTCGGGTCCTTGAAGAACTACCCCGGCACCTTGATGCTCGGCGCCTGAGGCTCCAACGACAAAGAGTTTCCACTATGGTTCAATCTTTGTTAGGTCTTCCAAGGTAGCTTTAGCATTCTCGATTTCTAGAATTTCGACGATGAAGTCTGCCAATGCTTGGGCTTTTATTGCCTTTCTTGGCTCATAAGTGATGTCATATTCCCTGAGCTCGATACACCATTTTGACAGCCTTCCCGAATGCTCTACTTTTTTCAATATGTCGCGTAGAGGCAGGTTGCTTCGGACAATAATGGCGTGTCCTTGAAAGTAGGGTCATAACCTCCTGCCCGCGAGTACTAAGGCGTAGATAGCCTTTTGGAGCAATGGGTATCTGACCTCAGCGCCATGCAGGGACTTGCTTACATAATATACTAGCCACTGCATCCCACCCTCTTTTTTCAGTAGAACTGAACTTACAGCTTTTTCAGTGACTGCAAGGTAGAGGATGAGGGATTCTCCTTCCCGAGGTTGCTGAAGTGTTGGCATATGGGTCAGGTAGCTTTTAAGCTCGTCCTAAGCTTTCTGACATTTTGGGTTTGAAGGGTGTCCCTGGGTCCCGAAAGTGCCTTCATCTTTAGGCACTTTGGTGAGCACTTTGAAGAATGGTCGACATTGGTCGCCGTACCTGGAAATGAATCTACTAAGGGAAGTGATTCTCCCGGTAAGCCTTTGTATATCTTTAGTGGTTGTGGGTGTTTGGAAATTTAACAGGGCTTTGACCTTTTCGGGGTTGGCATCTATTCCCCCTTCTGATACCATAAACCCAAGGAACTTACCTGTGCTTACTCCGAATACACACTTCTTGGGATTGAGGCATATGCCGAACTCCGAAGTCGTTGGAAGGTTTCACCTAAGTCAGTGATATGATTACTAGGCATTCTGCTCTTAACTATCATATCATCAACTTACGCCTCCATGTTCCTCCCGATCTGAGAGTCGAATACTTTATTCATCAACCTTTGATAGGTAGCCCCTGCGTTCTTAAGCCCGAAGGGCATTTTGACAAAGCAGTAAGTACCAATTTCTGTGATGAAGGCCATTTTCTCTTCATCTTCGAGGTCCATCCGAATTTGGTGATACCCGCTGAAGGCATCGAGGAAACTGAGGAGTCCGTATTCGGCGATTGAATCCACCAACTGGTCTATGGCTGGCAAAGGGTAAGAGTCCTTTGGATAGACGTCATTCAGGTTCCACAAGTCAATGCACATTTGGAGCTTTTCACTCCCTTCTTTTGTGGCAATAACCACGTTGCTGAGCCATTCGGGGTATTTTACTTCTCTTATTACCCCTGCCTCAATAAGGCGCTTAACTTCGGCTTTAACAAATGAGTTCTTATGAGCCGATAGGTTCCATTTTTTCTGTCGAACTGGTCTGAGGTCCGAGCGTACTCTGAGACTATGGTGGATTATGTTAGGGTCAACCCCAGGCATGTCTTTCGAGGAGTAGGTGAAAAGATCTTTGTTCATTAACAAGAAGGATACAAACCCTTCTTTGTTACCCTTGGCCAATTTTTTCCCCACTCGGGTGTTTCAGCCAGGGATCAGCTCTACACCTTCTGTTTCTACTTTCTCCAACTTTTCCATTTGCTCCCTTGTTGTCTCTTTGCCCATTATGACTACCTTTTCATTAACCGAAGTCTGTACTTGGACCTTTGCTGGGCTTCGTCTGGCCTTTGTGAAGACCCTCATGACTTCGGTTTGGTCAATGAAGATTTCTGCATCTCCTTCTTTGGTACTTTACATCCGGGCGGATATGGAGATTGCCCTAGGCGTATCTTCTGAGGATAGCATTGTAAGCTGAGGGAACATCAATGACAATGAATCTTGTCATAACGGAGGCGATCAGGTCTTCCTAACTCTAGGGCGAGGTCCCTTTCAACATTAGGGGCAGATCGACATATCCGAGGACTGGAAGCTCGGACGGCCCAACTCTGAAGGTTGGGGAATTGACTATGTTGAGCTCATCTTTTAAGATGCCTAATTTAGGCAGTAGGTGTGAAAAGATTACGTCGGTGTTGGAGCCGTCATCGAGGAGTACTCTTTTGACGTCCCAGTTCCCTATCCTTGCCATGACAAGGAGTGGGTCATCGTGGGGGAACTTTACTATAGACCCGTCTCTGCGAATGAGCCTACTTGGCGATTTCCCGTACTCCATTACGGAGATTTCTCTTATCTTTCTTTTCCTCTCAGCCGAAGGTATCCTGGTAGTGATGGTTTGGATGACAACTGCTGATCGTGGCGGATTCTTTCGAGAACTTTGGTCCCGGGTCTGTCGGAATCATAGTCCTCCTCATCACCCTTTCTTTGTTCTTCCTTTCTTCCTTTTGGGGAAGGCATCCGCAAGTGCCGGTGAAGTTGGCCCTGCTTTATCAGAGACTCGATGTATTTCCTTAACTGAAAATAGTCTTCGGTATCATGGTCGTGATCTCGGTGAAATTGGCAGAATTTCTTCATGTTCTTCTTCTTTTCCGAGGTCATGGCCTTTGGCCTTGGAATTGTAGCTCCCTGCCTTTCTAGTGCCATGAGGATGCTAGCTAGCTCTTGTGGCGTTCAAGGGAGTGAACGTCATTGGTCTTTTACCCCTTGATTTTTGAGGCCTTCCCCCCTTATTCTGGTGTCGAGGCTGGTGGTTGAGTCCTTCGGGGCGTGGGTGTTCCCCCTTTGGTCCTCCCATTCTAAGCTCCTCGGCCGTCATATGCTGTTCAGCCCTTCTATAGAACTCCCCGGGGGTGTCTGGAGGGTCCTTGGAGAACTCATAAAAGAGTTGGGAGTCCCTCCAAAGTCCTCTTATCATTGCGAGGATGCGAATCTCTGGTCGAAAATCGGGTACACTTAGCGGCTCTCGGTTGAACCTTTCGATGTAGTCGCGAATGGTCTCCCCACTTTGCTGTTCTATGTCGAACATCTGTACCAGCATCTTGGTTGTTAGTCTACTGCCAATGAACTGCTGGGTAAAGGCAGTGGATAACTCCTGGAAACTTAGCAAGGTCCCATGGGCCAGAGAGTTAAACCATGCCGTTGCAGGCCCGAAAAGGGTTACCTCAAAACATTTGCAGAGAGTAGTGTCATCTACGCCGTGGAGCACCATGCTTCGCTTATACTTTGTCAGATGCGCCTGGGGGTCACTACACCCATCGTAGGTTTCTAGGCGTGGCACCCTGAAGTTACTAGGCATGAGCACCTCCACCACCTCCCGTACAAAGGGTGACTCTTCTCCGGTATAAGTGTCGGACAGCCTTAACCAGACTGGTTTTCGGGAGATTTGCCTCTCAACCTTTTCCAGTCTTCCAAGGATCCTTTCCATAAGGACAGTTGTGTAAGCTTCCCCTTGCTGCCTGGTGGTTGCCGGCAACGGCGAACTTCTTTTCCTTCTCGGAGAATAACTTCGACGGGGAGAGAACTAGGACCTTCAGTACGGAGATGAGCTCCGCCGACAGGGGACCATAGTTTCTTTTGGGGCTCCTTCTCTAGTGGGTCACGCCCTAGGGGGCACGTCCTCCATAGAAGACGCGTCGAGATAGTCCCCACTCCTGGAACTCCGGTGGGTCGACCTCAAACTCCTCTCCTGGCGCGTTGCCGAAGGAAAGGCCCTACGGTCCGGAGGATGCTGGGGCCACCTCTGGTCAAGGTGCTGAGTCATTTCAGCGATGATGGAGCGCTGGAAATCTCGTAAGAAGCCCATCATCACTATTATAGGGCGGTCGTCTTCTGGTACAGAAGTTTCTACCATGGGCTGCTTGGTCTCCGGCTGAGCCTCTGGCACAAAAGGGGACTTCGGAAGCCCTTTGCCCTTTAAGCGTCGAGTTTCTACAATGGCGACCTGGGAAAGGGTTCCCACAGACAGCGCCAAATGATGGCCTTCAGCATCATCGTTGTGTAACATGGTGGACCTAGGGCAGAAGCTTTCGGTAGGAGAACATCCGGATAGAGAACCTCCGATGGTAGAGAGGCTGCAAGGACCTAGCAAAAGAAAGGGTTAGGAGCTCCCCGGAGTGTTTTTCCGAGGACGAGTCTCCGATGCCCAAGTTAGTATTTAAAAGTGGAACATAAGTAAGGAGCAGAGATATTTTGACTGGAGCCTCCCCTTTACCCAGGGCTCTTCTCGAACATTTATAGGGACATGAATGGAAGAAGTCTGTTTGCCACAGGTTGCCTAAATTGTGACACGTGTTCGGTCAGATATGATCCGTACCTTCGGAGAGAGGGGGTGCTTCTAGCAGACCATAGGCTGCCCGGCTGAAAGCCTAAGCAGTACAAGGGCGGCGTGTCAAAGCGTGTCTGGGGCAGCGTGTCGGGGGCCTTACGAGTACGGTGTGTTAGAGACTTTTTAGCTGTGTCGTCGTACGCCCATATGGCCTTTTCGGGTGACCGAACTCCCTCGGGGTATAAAGCTTGTTCGAGGAGGTGAGCTTCTTTAGAAGGAGGTCCCTTGTTTTATACAAGACACCTTCGGTTGGGCTCTCCCGAGGCTAGGCTCGGGTTCCTGACAATGGTACTTTGTGAACGTGTCCAGAAGGCTGCCCAAAAAGTATCCGAAGGTGATCTTGGGCACGTGAGGTCGGCGCGAAGTTACCCTCGGGAAGGGTGATAACCCCTCTTGACCGAAGTTGGTCCCATGGGCTCCTTAAGCATAACGCCTATCTGGCTTGTCCAACGATGCTTGAGGCTCTCTCTTTGCCAAGGTTCGGTCGCTTGTTCCGACCGGAGGTGATGCGTTGGCCAAGGATGGCGTACACGCATGAGGTCCTTCAGGGGCGATTGTCCTTCAGCTATCAACCTAGATCCATATTTGACCATAACCTGAGTCAGCTTTGGCTTTTCTCTCAAGTTACAGCTAGGCAACTCCTTGCCAATTGCATCTCATGCAACTATTGGATAGTTGGGTGAATCAACACTTGTCCAAGCTCATCTCTTGAACTTAAGCCCAACTCTATGCCTCTAAGTCCCTAATCCTATTAGGATGACTTAGTTAAGTCAGACCCAAAGTTAGCAGATTGGATATCACTATTATCCCATCGCGCCTTACCAAGATGAACATAGGTGCTTTGCTTTGGCAAACCCACCTAATGTTGATCAAAGTCTTGACGAGTGCCAACATTTGGAAGTCATCACATTTAATGACTTAATATTTGTTTGAGGGATTTTTCTTTTGATCTCACCAATTTGTTATCTCCGATTGTCTTATACATGCATCATGTACAAATATAAAACATGCATCTCATGCTTACAAGAAAATAAACGTGACATGGTTATAGCCCAAACTATGCGATATTCTCAAGCCAATGAGAATATCATAAAAGCCTAAGAAAAGAAAAGGGTCTTAACAAGCTCCTTCTCTTCCTTTCTTGGTTGCCCCTTTTGTTGTCACCTCCTTGGACATACCACCTTGGATGATCCCATAATGTACCATTACATCAATAATATAAATCTTGAGTTACATTTGAGTGGAGTAAGGTGAGAAGAGAAGGTACAATGAGAGTAACAAGAGAAGGCACGACTCGCAGGCAGTATTTACAAGTACAACCAATCAAGGGCTATAACCATGCACCATGCTTCAACCATCAATCAGCATAACATGCCAAATCTCATTCAACAAATGCATGTCAATTTTTGCAAATTGATTAACCAGTTTTATTTATGTAGCGCCTCACATATGACGGTCCCACTGGCCGGTCAGCGGGCGGTGGTTCCGCTGACTGATCAGTATACGGGGTCAAGAGGGGCCACCCTTGCGAGGGGTTGGGAAGGAGGCAGCGCCCCCCTGATGCAAAAAATTGTCTTACAATTGCTTTGCCCAAGATCTTTTATTTCGAGCAAGTAGGCACTCGAGACACCTCCATTTGAGCCACCAAAAATACCTTACTTTCAGTGCCCGAACAGGCTAAATCCAAACCAAGCTAGGGTTTTTGCAACTATTGCAAGAATCCTAATCCATATAGGTATCTCATACCAATCAATTTTGGGTTAATCTCATTAACCAATTAGTGTCATTTCTTTATATATGTCATATGTTCATTACGAGTTCTGATTTCATGCATCATGAATCAATCTAATTAATCATGGCCGAAAGCAATCAAACACATAACATCATGTGATTCAACATTCAAGCTCGATTTAGGGTTCCACCAGTAGCTCTAAGTATATGACTCACATTCAAGGCCGATTTCAGGTTCCACCAGTAGCAACAAAGAAGAGTATCAAAGTATGTGATTCACATGTAGGGAACCTTGATGACCTTTGGTCAAAGGACTACATATACCATGATCACTATGAAAATCACCTATGACACTCATATAACAATCCATGTAGTGTTCTCATGGTGGGTCGGTCTAGTACACAAGTTCTCCAACTTGTACCCATACGTAGACTACATATCTCATATTAGTCTTCACATATGCTAGTCGTTATGTATTATTGCAACCCGCTCCACAATAATACTAGACTAAGGATGTTTGAGAATATCATTATTCTAGGGTCACAATTATGTTTATTACGTTACGCAGAAACAAAAGAACAAACATAATTGCTGGATTAATGCCTTAATAAAATATCATGACTCAATGTGCAAAAATACAATCATCTCATGATTGGCTTTTGGGCACTACACTAACATCTTTATGGTCCTGAAGGCATGGAAGCTATGAAAGCCATCAAATTTGTGTTTAACGTCACCAACAATATGGTAGAATATGAAGCCCCCATACCAGGTTTGCGCCTTGCTAGAAGAATTAGTGTGAGAAACCTAAAGGCTCACAGCGATTCTCAGCTAGTGGTCTGACTAATGGCAGGGGACTATAGCGCGAAGGACCCAACTCTGGCAAAGTATCACGAGCTTATATCAAAGCTCATCCGAGAGTTTGACGCAGTGCACATCGAGAATGTACCTCACCGAGACAATACTGAAGCAGATACTCTGGCCAAGACAAAAAAGTCCACCAAAGTACTAAGTCACCCGAGCATAGCAATAATGAGCATGGCAACCTCGGAAAAAGGATAGAAAAATCCCATAAAACAGTATCTTACAACCTCAGAGCTTGCTGAAGACCCTCATGAAGCGGCAAAAGTACGAAGACGTTCTAGACGATACTTCCTAATCGGAGAAAAGTTATACCGACAGGGGTACGAGAGTCGACTACAAAGGTGTGTCAACAAAGAGGACATAGAGACAGTCCTCAAAGAAGTCCACAAGGGGCTTGTGGTTCCCACATAGGAACTAACACCCTGGCAGGAGTACTACTCCGCCAAGGGTACTTCTAGCCCACCCTAAGAAAGGACGCGAGGCAGTTTGTCCAAAAATGTGATAGTTGCCAAAGACACGCCAACGTCCAGAGGATACCCTCGGAAATGATAACTTCGGTAAACTACCCTTGCCCCTTCGCGGTATGGGGTATTGACTTCATCAGGCCCCTCCCAACTGCACCTGGATGAGTGAAATTCTACGTGGTCACAATAGATTACTTCACTAAATGGGTTGAGGTAGAGCCCCTAGCAACCATTTCGGCGAAAGACATACAGAAATTCATCTGGGAAAACATCGTATGCAGATTCGGCATACCGAGGGTGATAGTAGCCGACAATGGTTCCCAGTTTATTGACAAGGGATTCGAAGAATTCACCACCAACCTCGAGGTAAAAATGCACTTTGCCCCGGTAACCCATCCCCAGAGCAACGGACAGGTAGAAGTGTCCAACAGAACCATAATTAATGGTTTGAAAAAGAGATTGAAGGAAGCAAAAGGAAGATGGCCAGGAGAACTCCCTAGCATGCTATGGAGCTATCGGACAACTCCCTGAAGGGCCACAAGTGAAACACCTTTCTCGCTCACATTCGGCACAGAGGCCATCATTCCTATCGAAGTAGTTCAGCCCTCAATAAGAGTACAAGTGTTTGACGAAGAGGGGAATGACCTCGGGTTGAGAACTAAGCTGGACCTCATTGATGAACACAGAGAAGTGGTTGAGCTTAGAAGAAAAGCTTTTCAGCAAAGAGTAGCTATTTCTGCAAACTTGCATGTCAAGCGAAAAGGAATTAGAAAGGGGGACCTTGTCCTCTGAAAGGCTGAGTTTGAGCCCCGAAGACCCTTCCACGGAGTACATCGGGCAAACTGGGAAGGACCTTATTTGGTCCTCGACGAGGTTCAGCTAGGAGTCTATAAGGTCGGCGATACTGAAGGTGGAGAACTGAAAAATACATGGCATTCAGATACCTTGAGGAAATTCTACACTTAGAATTTTTTCAGGAAACTGTACAGTTAGAAACTTTTTTAATTACAGAAAAATTTTCGGGAAAAATAGCCCCACCTAAGAAATCTAACCGAACAAGGTGCAAGTATGTACATGCGAAAATCACACATTTTCTACGAAGGCGCACCAACCGAACATCGCTGATAAAAACAGGCAAAGCTTTGCCAAAAGATATTCACCGAAGCCGGCATCATGCCGAAGACAGTTGTTAAAAAGCGCAAAAAATATATTCCCGAGGGTCCTAGACCGAAAGTGGTCAAACTAACTCTTGGAAATGAAGATTATTTAAGGAGAAACTTGTCTTGAGACTTAGCCAACTTTTGGAGGAAAGAAAGAATTTTATTAAAAAGGAGCCTAATTACAAGGAGGAGATTACAAGAAGAAGGTTACAAAGGAAAAGAAAAACAAAAAGTAAAGCCCTGGACACCTAAGAGATCCTGCCATCATGAGATGCTCCATCCCTAACATCCTTTGTCGTGCCTTTCAGTGCCAAAGAAGGAGCAAATAACAGGTTAAGATGATCAATCTTTGACCAGGCCCAGCGAAGCCCCTCGAGGATGTCCAAAGCAGCTAAGAATGAGAGGTCGAGCTCGGGGTACTTCGCCAAGACTTGGTGTCAAGACAGACAAAAGCCATCTTGGAAAGCAACCTTGGTTGCTTGATTGGCCTTGTCTTTCTCAATAGACAAGTCATCCAGCTCATTCCTTAACTTGGTGACCTCCTTCTCCAGCTTCTTCGTCTTCTTCTTCTTCTTCGTCTCCTTCTTTAGTGCTTCAACCTCGACCTGAAGATCGGCATTGTTAGTGAGGGCCTTCATTAGGAGAGCAGAGTCCTCCTCCTTCTTCTTCTGGTAGGCCCCATTTTCTGATGTTAGCTCGATGACCTTCGCGCCAAAGTTAGCTCGATGACCTTCAGAAGCTCCTCTTGGCCCTTCAAGAACTCCTCCCGAGGTCTAGCAGTCTTCTCCTTGGCTATTTTATTCAACTTGGTGTACTTAACGACCGAGTTGGCACATAATACTTTGGCCTTCTCTAGGCGCTCTTCGGTCCGGGATCGAATCAAAGATTTCTTTACTGCCCAAGCTCTGAAGTAGCCACTTTATGTCAAGAGCTGCAAAAAGAATGACACTTGGTAAAGTTTTGCAAAGAAAAGAAAAACACTCAGAAAAATTTGGAGAAAGGACAAAGGGTCTAAAAAGTACCTGGGCAGCATGTTTAGACATCCTCGCAGCGAGGACCTCCTCATTTGGGCACTCCTCTGCCATAGATTTGAACGTGGCTTGGGTAAGCATGCCCCTCGCCATTTGGGGAGCCATTTGCTGGCTATCTTCGGAGAACAAGTTCATATCCTCCGTGAAATACCAGAAAGGCTTTCTCGGAACCTTATCCTTCGGGATATGGGAGTCCCGATGGGCTCGCTTCCGGGCGTGCTCCACCATCCATGCCGAGGGTGCCAGCTCCTCTGCAAAATCGCGCCGAAGTTCCATCAGCACATTATCCCTTAGCCATACGTATATAAAGTCAAGAATGCTAAAGATGTCTGAATTTATAAAAAGATGGCTAAAGGACAAACCTGGTGGAACCTCAGCGATGTCATCGTCGGAGTCGTGGACTTCCTCCACTTAAGCAGGGACGTGTTTGCCCTTGCTCCATCGTCGCTCCTCGAGCTCTTCAGCAGAAGGGCCTCCTGCCGAAGTGCCCAAGATGTCCGCCGAAGTGGCAGGACTCCGGGGAATGGAGCTCATGGCCAACTTCGTTGGCAGGTCAACATGGCCTGAATGCTAATCCCCGACCTCTGTGACGTCTTCCGGAGGGGGGGGGAAGAAGGTCCTTCTTCGCTTTCTTGGCCGAAGATGGCCCCTCTCCAAATGCCTTCCGCCTCTTTGGGGCGGCTTTCTTCTTCTGTTCCCCCTTCTCGGCTTGACCGAGGAAGAGGGACTTGTGAAAGGCAGCTAACTGATCTCCCATCTCTGAAAAAGGAAGAAAATATCAGTGTAAGTTCAAAGGGGTACTTATAGAAAAATTTTGAAAGCGACTTACTCTCGACAAGGGCTTCGTACATGAGCTCCTACCGAAGGAGCATCACCAACCACACCTTCTTCCCTTCGATGGCAGGCACTAGCATGCCGAGGTCTATCTTGTGCTCCTTGATCACCCTTAACTCTCGAAGGACCTTTTCGGTCATGAGGTCCCACTTGATGGGGAAGGGATACAATGAGCGTGGTGGGACCTCGGCCACCCAGTCGGCGACAGATCGGATACGGCTATCAAAGTCCTCAAACCTCACCACTAACTCAGGAGTTAACAACTTCTTGGGATCAACAACATCCATCTCCAGCATCCCTTGGGCCCACCGGGTCGGCACATACGACCACACCTTGTCCACCTTGAGGAAGAAGAATTTCTTTTGCCACCCTCGCCAGCTATCCTTGGTGGCGAAGGTGAACATGTATTTTTTGCTCCTAGATCCCCAAGGTAGCAAGAAATAGAAGCCACCCTTCGGGACCAGATAGAGCTTGTAATACTGCATGAAAATGATGAAATGGGGTTCTATCTTGAAAACCCCACACATACAAAGAAAAGCGTTGAAATAAGAGTAGGAATTAGGAGGAAGCTGATTCACGGCTATGCCATGGAATTGGAAAAAGTCACAAATCATCTTCGGCGAAGGAAACCGAAGTTCGACCTTCAATTGAGCTCGAAAAACAGTAACCTCGTCCGAATAGTACATGTAACTAAGCAGCCCTGTGGTAGGAAGCCTAATCATAGCATAAGATGGGAGGCAGAATTTAGCTACCCACTTCTGCATTTTCTTCGAGGTGGTGCAGCATGGATGAGAGTTGAGAAAAGGCCAACTCTCGGGAATAGGATGAACAGACATTAATGGGATGGGAGAAGACATGTTCGGTAAAAAGAAAGGACTTGGGGAAAGGAAAATGACTTAGACACTAGAAAAAATGGAAAAAGAAGAAGCCGAAGGACCTTGGAAGGAAAAACCCACCGAAGCTTTTGCCAAAGTCGGGATTGGTGGACGCCGTCGTAAAAGCTCGCCAGAAATCACTCCGCCAGTTGCACCACCGTAAAAAAGGGAGAAAAGCATGAGAGCAATGGAGAGCAACAGGAGAAGCAAAGGAAAGCAAATGGGAACTCTGAAGAGGAAAAGGGTTTATATAGGCTGAAGGGGGTAGGCGAATTGTCACCATAACTGCCCCTCGAAGGCAAATCGTCGCCATAATTACCTACAAAAGGCAAAGAGATGCGGCTGACATAACCGACACAACTATCCCCCAATCGCTGCATGACACGTGTTGTCTAACACAGGAAACGAGGGCATGCCTCCTGACAACACGGATGCCTAGGCCAGCTCATCCGAAGAGGCACACCTGACCAATTACGAGACATAACGATTCACTGACACATGGCAGAAAATTTGAAAGGAAGAACACGCACTTCAAAAAAAGCCAAGGGACTAGCCAAAAGATGAAGAGTAGCACTTACGAGCTACCTCGGCTGGGAAGACACAACGTCGTAGAACGAAGTGTCCCCCGCCCAAGATAACTGCCAGCCTTCATAAATGAGCCTCATGAAGTGCTCTGAGAATCTACACACCGAAGTAATCACTTCAGCTTTCCGAGGGGGGCATGTGATGGCCAAAGGGCTATTACCCTTCAGAACCCCAAGCCCTGGCAAAGCACCACCCTCGGTAAGGGCGAGCATCACCCTCGAGAAATACGAGCGCCAACCTCGGTAAAATGGTCTGACCCCCTGACCCCTCAACCTCGGTGATCCATCATCACCTTCAGGGACTGATAATATTAACCTCAGGAACACTATGCTCTACCACCCTCGGTAAGATGACATGACCAGCTTCAGCAGAGGTAGACTTACCATCCTCGGCAGAGGAGAACATCCTCTGAAAGGGGCCTTCTATGCCGAGGTGACTTGCTAATAACTGGAGCAATCTCGGAAAGAAGCCCTCCTATCCCGAAGGGGTCTCTTTCACTGAAGGGGTAATGCACCCTGGATGTCCTTCTTAGTAAGCAATTGCTGACTTATGCCAAGGCCAAGGGTGCTGCCGCCTCTTCGGAAATTTTAAAAATGCATAGATGTGAGATATTAACTTGGTTATTTTGTAATAAGTTAGAGGCCAGTGTAAAATTCGTCCCCCTACCCTCAGATATGGTGGAAGAATATAAAGATGAGGGGTAATGAGGCATGTGTTCAAAAGTGTGGGGATCATGTGTGTAAATTTTTCCTAAGTAGCTGAAATGACTCCTCAAAGTAGAATAGCTCTATTTTAATATATGTCCCCTTTACTCTAAATAGCGTTATATGCCCATCTTTTACCCCATCAATCTGTTGCAGGCAAAAGCCCTCAAACCCCAAATCCCCAATTACTGGACATGTGTAATACATCCATCTCATCTAGTCATCCGTACCACTCCGCCTTACCACCATCTCCGTGTCCAGTTTACTCGGTTACTTACATTTCTTCTCATTCCATCACTGTTTATTGCGTCTTACCTTCAACTGTCCTCAAACTACTCTCCTTGGTAGTTCACTTGCGTTAATATTTTATCCTTAGTCCTTTCCTATTTAATTCATTTATGTTGTGCAATTGTCTTTTTCTTCAATCCTCATTTTATCTTCTTGTAAATTTGATTCACAATATGTTCTGGGCTCTGTATACTTGTGGTATGGTCTTTTGCTTTTATAATGTTGCATTATATATGTTATTATGCTTATATATATATCGGTGCAAACTTATATTTGCTTTATTCGTTTTTACCTGATTTATTTATGGCTGATTGTATAATCTGAAAATCCTTCCCGCCTTATTCTCCCAAGCAAAAAATCCTAGTTCCACCACTAAGAGTGTAAATGAATAAAGTGTTCAGTGAATCATTCGGTAGGAGTTTGTTTATGCTCGTTTATTTAGTTAAACAAACGAACACAAACAAGGTCTCATTCGTTCATTTATGTTTATAAACCATTTGGTTATTGTTCATTTATGTTCATTTATTTATTTATATATTTGTTGTACATTAATTATTATATATATTTTATATATCATATATTTTTATTAGTGTCCACTTACTCCTCACACACATAATTATACTCCAATCTTCCCTAAATTAATCTATTGTCTTTGTTTCCCAAAATATAATTACTCATTTCCCTATCAATGTGAGCCTGCTGCAGCAGTAAGCCGAGCCCCATAGCCTTAACGCATAATCTCTCTCACCATTGCCTATTGTTCTATCAGTTATTGCTAGACTTGCTCCAATTCAGATTGAAGGTAGCCATCAACTTTAATTATTTGTGTTCATGTTAGTTTATTAATAAACAAACGAAAGTGAATAAAAAAGTTACATTCATTTATTGTTCGTGTTCATTAAAAGTTAAATGAATGAACATGAACAAGCCTTGTTCATGTTTATTCAGTTCGTTTATGACCTTATCCACCACTGTTAGTGGCCACCACAAGGGATTCACAGAAAACTGATGATGCAAATGCATTTGTCACATTTATCTTTCGTTACATAAATATGCTCATTGCCAAATTAATGCCCTTGTGCTCGCCTTGGTTAAGGGTCTCCCCCTCCTATTTGTTATAATTGCAAAATAGCATAATAATAGGGGACATTCCTATAGTTCTCTAACAGTCACTGAAAATTTGAAGCTTTTAGGAAGCACCTATCTCTTGGCCTTATGGCTTAACAAACCTAGCCACTATGATCTTTCAATTAAAGTCTCGGCCTATGAGTGTAGTCCCTTTGGAGGCCTTTTTATAATGCCACATCCATCTAACCACAGAAAAATGCCAAAGTAATATTTTAACTGTTAGATTAGGAGGAATAACCATAGCTGTGGATGGTAGGTGGGAAGTTAACCAGTAACTTGCTGATTTGATAACATTAACTCTGGTGGTTTATTTTGAGGGAGAGAAAAATAAAAAAAAATGAAAGAGGCGGGGTGAAAACAAAGTTTGAGCTATCAAGGGGAAAACACATCCAAAGCATGGTATAGAAGTGGGGTGAAAAGTTAAAATTAAAACGAAACGGATGAGTGAATTGAAGAAGAGTAAAGAGCGACAACATTGTTACAGTTTGGAGGGAAATGCCATTGTCTAGGTAAGGGATTTGACATCCAAACAATGATGAGGAACAAGGAAGGAATTCAGAATCAGTGAAAATGTATGTTTCTATCTTGTCATATGGAGTATAATGAGTGTAGGTTTTAGAGGAATTGATAGATTTTTATTTAATGTAGGTTATTGGTCTATGAAATTAGTGTTTGGACAAGGCTACATTTTGTGATTGACTTGTGTCGATCGCTTTTGTTGTGGTTGGTGTTGATTTTCTTTGGGTTTAAATGCCCTTTTGCTATAGGAATCACTTATATGGGCTATGTATATGTTAAATTGTAGAAAAGCATGAAGGATGCATGAAAAGGAATTTAAGGAAGGTAGAATTTATTTTGAGTTCTCAAAAAAATGATATCCCATAGGAGAAAGGTATTGAGCACTGTACCGCCTTTATTTTCATTGTGGATGTTTTTTTGTATAACAAGAAATGCTTTTTGTATTGTCAAATGCGCTTTTGGTTTATTTCTGACATAAACATCTACTAGTTTGTTTATGTGTCACAGTGACAAAAGAGCTATCGTGCTATATAGTGAAGAAGGGGAAGAAGTTACAATCTCGAGGAAAAATGGAAGGAATGAACAACATTCTGATGTTAGACTTCTAGGTGCATGGAACAATTACTAGTGAGTATTGTGACATTGGTTTTTCTAGTATGTTGTGTCTATATCATATATTGTTATTGTTAGAGTTGTGCCAAATTCACTATAAGAAGGTAGATAGGGAAAGATACAAAGATGCTGGAGTGGCGTATGATAGTGTAGTAGGTGTTCTATTTTGACTTACTTTGAATTTTGACATTAGAAGGTAATAGTATTATAAGATAACTATGTTCGTAGGCTTGTCGACAGTGTTGGTTGAAAATGTTTGTTGATAAAAAAAGTGAGCTTGTAAACAAAGTGCATGAGAAGGGAAAGTTGCATTTAAAGTGTATGTTATCTACCTTTTGTGTGATGATGAGAAAGTTGGCAAAGGAGAAGGTAGAGCTGTTAAAAAATACAACTTTTGGGAGCTTGTTAGGTATAAAATCACATGCTATATGAATAAGGTTGGTTTTGACATTGGTCTAGAATTTTAATGTAAAGAAAATGGCAATTCATATCGATGGAAGAGAGTATAAGATTACAACAGTGGACTACAGGTAAATTATGGGGATTAAAATGGCAAGGAATGAATTGAGTTGCAATGAGGTGTAGAACTTGGAGAGCATTTGATGGCTTGTTATTACAAGAAAGGGCTGAATAGAAGATGGACTGTTAGCAAAGAAGTGTAGAGTTTGATGGAGAGTAGTGATCTAGATAAGGTCCACAGAAGGTTTATGCTTTATTATATAAGCAATATGGTATGTCCACCCATTCAAAGATATATTGGTTTGGCACATCTAGCAAGTGCTAGGGATGTTAGTTAGATTTGAGAGAAGGCATGGGCGACATTTGTAGTTGATCAATTGGTAATAGGGATTGCAAAGTGGAAGATGAAGAACCATTAGAAGCTAACTAAATGTGTAGTATTTCTAGAAGTTATTATTAATATGCATATTTTAATTTGGTTAATTTGTATTGTCTCATAGATATCGATGTTGATAGTTTATAGACCAAGTTTTATTTTCTTTATGTGGATAAATGATTTATGTGAGAAAGGCTGCTGTTGGTAGTTTGAAGATTGATAGTTTGAACCTCATAGTGATTCAGCTTAATAAACAATTGACTCAAAATTTTTTGGCAAAGATTGATATAAAGGTAACAATTTAAATGCATGTAATGGTCATTGCATAAGTAGGCAAATTGTCTAGAATAATAGCAAATGTATGTGTTGTAGGTTTTAAAGGAGACAGATAAGATGGATGATGGTAGTTATATGAATGAAAGAGGAGGAAGATGTTGAAGAAGATGAAGATGAAGATGAAGAATAGACATCTTAATGATGATGATAAGATGTATGAGCATGATGATATAAAGGACCAAGAGTTTGACTCAAACATAAATGAGAAGCAAAAAAATGCTGGTCATGTAAGTGTTGTTAGGGACAGATGTCATAAAACTTTAGAGCGGCATAAGTAAGGCCTGGGAGATAGGTTGAAGATGGGTAAGTTAGTTGATGAAGTCAGGAATCTTATGTTGGAGGTCAGAAGATTAAGAACAGATGTTAATATGATTCAATTGACGTAGGAGACTATGAAAGCTTCAATGGAAAAGATTGCTCAGGATGTTAATGTGCTTATTGTAAAATGAGGAATGAGACGTGTGAGGGATAATAAGGCGAACACCTTTCCATATGTTCGTAGCCCACCAATTTTACTATCACTATCAATTTATCTCACCTAAAAAACCTATATGGTATTAGACATCAATTAAATTGCAATGCTTTACCATGCATCAAAAATGATTTTTCCCATTTAGAAACATTTTCTTTTCTTAAATATTGCTTTCCTTCTACAACAAAAGTGACTTTGGCCAATTGCTTTTTTAGTCATTATATCATTTTTTCTTAACTCTTTAATGTTTTTGTACATAGCCCCTTAGTTATCATTTTTCTAGTCCTTTTAGTACATGTTCATCTTCGTTATCACCTTTTCACATGCTCAAACACATAATGTTCATTGTCTTTTCTCTGTTTCATAAGTGCAAAAACTCATGGCAAAGAAATGTAACTTAGTAAAAAGTAAAGATGACTTAGTACCGTGAATGGTGATTTCACCAACAAAAAAGCTAATAGATCCTAGGAAAAGCATTTCCATTTATCACCCTTTTTATTAAACTCTTGCCCCAAAGCTTTAAAAAAAATAGTACTTACCACTGACCTGAATCCCTCACAAACACCTTCTGCCTTGATACTTCACGTATGACTTTAACTTACATTCCCTTCTCCAAATAATGACATTAAGGTGCTTTAAGGTTCTATCCATAACTCTGTAATAAGAACATGAACAAACCCTAAACCTTCTAAATGGCTATTTCCAACCTTTCTCCAATGCACCATCACCACCACTATTGCATTAATCTCATCTTACCAACAAAAATATAACCACTACTAATACATTAACTCACTTCTCCACATTAACTCAAATTCTTCACATTAACTTTCATTCATTTTTCCCACCCACCCACTTTTTTTTTTTGCTTGATAAAGTTCTACTCTTTCGTCTCAATCTTTTTAATGCCATTAATTTTATTTCTCTCTAAATTATTTCACAATAGCTTGTTAACAAGTATTTTTCATTGAATTACTCAATATAATGTTACAACAATTGCTAATTATTTTTTTTCTTTTTTTTTTCTCAATTGCAGCTTTAATTTTTAACAGCTTTTTCGCAACTAGTTGGTCATACAATTAACCCTTTTTCCAACCCTTTTGGCTTTTTTGTCACTTTCTCTGTCGTCATTATGATAACTTGCTGCATGTTGTCCCTTTGACCTTTCTATTTTCATCATCATTTGGGCAAAGTGGGTCGGGTGGCCAAATCTAATGCTTCTTAATGGCATGATTCCAATGGTTTGTGGCCTTTCGGTCATGATTCGACATTTGCCTACATTGGTTTCTATCAGTTTGCATCCAAAATTAGCTAGATCTAGAATCATAGATGAATGTTGTTAGTGCTTCGAATTTGTACATCAGCAATGGCCAAGGAGTTAATATAGGAAATTGATTTAAAAAAAGTTACTATATATGTTGTTATCATTTTGGAGAATAGCCAGGATAGTATAGTATAAACTATCAAGTGGAATATTCAAGACCCTTACAGATGCACTAGCCTATAGCTAAAGATAAAGGTAGGGACCCTAGAGTTGTATGCCTAAGAATGATCCTTTGATACTTAAGTTAGTAATGGCTTTTGAGAAAGGGAAAACTTAATCAAGGCAGTAGTATCAGGATAAGATGTACCTTGTCCTACCTGGCAAAAGGCCTCTTATAGGCCTCATGATGCTATTTTCCAAAAGGAAACTCCTCCTACAACATGATCAAGTACATGAACATGGAGATCTTTCCTAACTTGTCATCCTCCTCACTAACGATTCGACCCATTAACTCTTTTAATTATAAGTGGTCTATTTAGTTACTAATCCTAGCTCTAGTCCATAAGCTGAATCTCTTGGAGTGCTAGCCTTTACCTTCAATGGGCTTTATCCCTTTAATGGGTTAGAGCCCATCTAGGTATCAACATGCCCCTTTGAAGAAGAAATGGAAGAAATTGGGCTTCCTATATTTCAGGTTAATTTAAGAATAGTGGCCACATGGTGGCCTTACACTAGATAGAAGTATTTCTTCAAAAAAAAAGACTATTCACCTTGAAGGATCTTAATTATGTTTCTGGTTCTACTTTCTAATTTTCTATTCTTAGTGCCCTAAAGTTCTTGTGCCCTTTTTACAAGTGTTAGTAGACCAGCTAGCAAGGGGTGTGCTAGAGTATAGACTTCAGTATTTGAAATCTAGTTGGCCACATCACCAACCAGGTCCCAGATTTCATGCAACAGTTACCTTGGCTCTCGCCTATATATGTGAAGGACTTAGTTGAGGTAACTAAGCTTTACTCATCTCTTGTGTTTTAGCACTCTCTTAACCCCTCTCAAACTTATCCCAACTTGAGTGTTGGAGGCTCTTTCCCCCTTGAATAAACTCTAGGGGCCTCTTAGCTCATTTCTTGTGTTATTTCAATTGAAACTCCACTAAAAAATCACAACTACCTCAACAATGATGACCTCCTCCAGCAGAAATGATGAAGGGCAACATCAGTAGATGCACCTATATCTTGAAAAGTATGTCCATGCATTATGCTATACTACAATCAAATGTCATCCCTTTATTCATTGACATTACTTGCTCAATTTTTGGCCAAAGGAGAAGTTAATAAAGATGAAAGCATCTGAAACTCCCCCAGAATGAGAACAAAACTTCAAAATAAAGGCTCTTAATTAAAACCAAAATTCATTTCATCAATTAGCGTAGTTATGATTTTGAATAGGCACATACCCAAAAAGAAAACATCATTCAAATCAAATAAACTCAAGTTAGTAAAAGTTCAGAAGTTGCAAACTATAAATCTCAAAATGCTACATCTGATGTTACTTTTGTGTCACAACCAAACTTTCAAACAAATCAGAATTTTACGTTGAATTTTTAATATGAAAAACACAAATTCTAACATAAAGAAAAGTGCAAAGAGCAATTCTGAATCAAAGATACATGAACCAAACACTAACAAAACAAAAATGTATAAATGCTTCACCTTTGTAGAATCGATTGATAACCCTTGTTTTACCCCCAATAACCAAATAGGAATTATCACCTAAATTTTCCCTACCAAGTCAACTTAGACAACCACCCCTAAATTCATATCATCAAAGGATGGAGTGCATTCAATCCACCACTAAACTTGTAGAAAAAAAATTTAGCAAACCAAATGGAAGATTTCTTCAAATTCATAAAAATTTTGGCAAAAAAAGTGTGTTGTATCACCTTCACTTATCAACATTGAAGGAGCATTGGTCTCACCCTAAACAATGATAACATCAGCCACCAAAGACCTTAAGCATGAAAGTTATTGAGAAGGATTTAAATGGGAAAAAGTAACACCCTTTCTTCCTGATACTTGTTGGTGATAGACCATAGTATACGTGATGCCCTAGATTGCTTAGGCTAGGGTTAGATTCATGAGGGGAAAAAAAAAAAGAAAAAAAGGCCACCATTTTTTAATTGATGGCCTATGCCACACTTCCTATCCACACCCAAGGCCTAAAAATCACTATTATTCATGAATATTTATTTCAGTTAGCAATTAATATTAAGTTATTATATAATGTGAAATGTCAACTATTGTCAATGGATAATGAAAAGACACCCTTTAGTCTTATAACTTTGCCAACTCATATGAGTTGGTCCTGAACTTTGACTAAGTATGATTTAATAATCAAACTTTTCAAAAATGGCGCAAATTATTCCTCAAACTTTTCAAAATGGTGCAACTTAGTGTTTATACTATTAGGATAAACTACAACATTAAGTTTAACTTTCAATCTTTTGGCAAAAAATCCTTCCATTTAAAATCTTTAATTATCTCTAACCTCGTGGATTAATAAAATTTATTAAATTGCTAAATCCATAATTCACTAACTAAATTAATTATAAATTATTATTCAAAAAATACCGTATGTAATAATTTTAAATTTATATTTTATTTATTTTTTTTAGAAACTATTTTGATAGATTTATTAGAAAGCAAAGAAAACTTTTATCTACTCCACTTTTATAGTGATTATTTTTCTCCTAAATATTTTTATCTTTTTTTTCTTTACAAAATGAGCCAATATTAGGGATTTATAAACTTAGAGATCATTTTGTTGGATGAGTGTTTTTTCCTAATTAGACTTAGTTTTCAATCAATTTTTCAAATTAGACTATATTAATATTAATATGTTGTGATTTAGAGTTAATATGTAACATAATCTTAAAACTAATTTTTATCTTGCATTTCCTAGGCTAATTAAAATGGTACTACAATTTTTTTATATTTTTTTATTGCCAATAAAAATTAAAAAATAAACATTAAAATTACCAACTTTTATCTAAGTATACTGGCTGCTTAGTCTTTAAACTTATTGATTCTATAAAAAGCTACTACCTTTATCCCATATTTTTTTTGCATCATTTACCATTTTAGGTAGTCCAAAATTCTTTACACCATTTTCTTTTTGGAAAAATTTTTATACTAGATTTATCATTATACCCCTATCTCATCCCCACTTAAGAAAACAATTTGACTGATTCAAAGAGCTTCTAATCGTATTCCTTTGCCAAATTGCTGGGTTTTACCAGCAATCTCTCCAAGTTGGCTTTGTTTTTTTTTCTTGTTATTTTGTCCAATTTTGTCTAATCTTTGCTTGCTTTTTTTTTTCTTGCTCCTAATTTCGCAAAAACCTAGCTATTTGGTTGCTAACCCAATGGTGTTTTTTTATCTTATTCCTCAAATTTGTTATTAGCCGATTGCAATTAATTCTCTTAGTGTTTAGGAATGACAAAATTTGACCTAACCTGATGACTTAGCTCAACCCTTCCGAACCCAGGACTGTTCTGACTTGATTTAACTATAAAATTCAATGACCCAAACCCGACTATACCCAACTCGACCTGAACTTGAACTTGATTAAAGTGAAACCTGAGAAAACTTGAACCCAAACTTGAATGATTGAACCTGAGAAGACCAGATCTTTATCGAAATCAATATAAAATATATTGTCAACAAAGATTTTAGAAAGATTATGATTTAACACCAGTGGCTGGGTTTTTTCTATTTTGTTGATTTGTTCTACATTGTGGAGTAAGTGAGTGAGAGTTGTTGGAAATGATTAGTAAAACAACAAGAGAGATATAGAAGTTATTAAGTTTTAGGAATTATTGTATTTTATTAAAGAAATTATATATTAATATATCTGTATAAATTTTATAGTATTTTTATGTTTAGTTAAATTAAATTTTAATCAAAACTAAATAAAAAAAATTGAATTGATTTAATCATTTCGACTTATACATCATGGAACTAAGTAAACCTGACAATCAACTCGAATTTAGTTTGAAACACGAATAACCCAACTTATATTGGATACAAACACAAATAAACCCGACTCAACCCAAACCTAAACCTAAATATATAGGAACCCAATTAAACTCAAATTTGAATGGCTTGGCCCAAACTTGACCCGACCTACCCAATTGTCATCCCTATCAACAGTTTCCTATATTGATTATGGATAGGATCTAGTACTATTTTCTCTCAATTTTCTCTAGTTTCGGTTCACAATAATGTTGTGTCAGAGGCTATTTTTTTTATCATATATAAAGTACTTTAGGCATATTTGTACCTCCATTTTGTGACACTGTTTCTACAAAAAAGGAGAATGATTTTTAGCAACACCGACCCTAGACACACAAAATGCACACACTTGGGCACCAATGGAAGGCCCCTTAAGTTGTATAAACAGTGTTTTGGGCACCTATTGTGCATTTTGCTCATAAAAGCTGCTAGCGGTGCTAGCATGGACTAGTGATAAAACTAGGTTTAAACTTGACCAATACTTCTTAAAAACATAAGAAGAAGTCACAGCACTCTTAGACAAAAACTAATCAATTCAACTTATTTGAAACCCCGTCCCAAAGATGCACAATATATGAAAAAAGTCATAACATTTTTTTTTTGGTAGTCCAAAGAGGTCGATTCCCTACACGGTGAATGGGTGAGGCTAGTCAACCGAATTTACTACTTTGGGCAGTGCTCTCAGTATCGGGGCATGCCTTTGGTACTTGTCATAAAGTTTTGACCCATCTTGGGGTATTTTGCCTAATAGTAGGCCAAAGTACCGATGCCAGAGAATTTTTCTGGTAAGGGCATTAGTGCCAATATGAGATCCACATACTCCTTCGTGAACCTCTTCGAGAACACTTCCAATGTCCTCTTTCCCAACACATTTCATTTGTAATGGACTCAAATATCCTTCCCTATTCAATTTGTTGCTAGTAATGACATATGTCCCAACTCTTCATTTTATTTTTTCAACATTACAAGGATCTCTAAGCAGATGCCTTTTTGCTATGAAGTTTCTTAATGGGGCTCCCCATATTATTTCAATGTGCATAATGCACAGATAGTTGATACTTAAATTTTCCTAGGCTACCCCGCACTCAGGTGATTTAACCAATGCATCAACCTTGGGGTTCTTCTTTTGAGGTATCTTTTTTATCTGTATTCAGTTGAATCTTTGCATTAACCTTTTGCAAGGTCAAAGTACTTCTTTAATCTTAATTCTTTGACTTTGTATTCCCTTGGCAATCTAGTAGTAGGGGATCACTATGTTAGTGTTGTGCCCAAAAAGCCAATCATGAGATGATTGTATTTTTGCACATTGACTCATGATATTTTATTAAGGCATTAATCCAGCAATTATGTTTGTTGTTTTGTTTCCGCGTAACGTAATAAACATAATTGTAACCCTAGAATAATGATATTCTAAAACATCCCTGGTCTAGTATTATTGTGGAGCGGGTTGCAATAATACATAACAACTAGCATATGTAGAGACTAATATGAGATATGTAGTCTACATATGGGTATAAGTTGCAGAACTTGTGTACTGGACCGACCCACCATGAGAACACTACATGGATCATTATATGAGTGTCATAAGTGATTCTCATAATGATCATGGTATATGTAGTCCTTCGACCTAAGATCATCAAGGCTCCCTATATGTGAGTCACATACTTTGATACTTTCCTTTGTTGCTCGTAACTGAGTGAACTTGAAGGAGGTCATTGGGTATGTCACATATCATGCGGAGGGATTTGTATGATCAAGATGGGATTTGTCCCTCCTATGTAACGGGAGTGATATCTTTGGGCCCCTTGATAGAGTGAGACTTAGAAAATGCGTGGCCATGCTCGGATGAGTTGATATACAATATCAATGTCATCAGTTTAAGTTGGTCTACTCAGTAATCAAGACACTAAAGATTGGGCTATACGAGAGTGACACATTCTATGTCTCATGCTTAGTCTTGATATCTTGGAAAAGGGACAATAGCATACATCAATGATGATCATAAATGTTTAGTCGAATCACTGACAATCTTGTCACTTGGGTAGCAATGATGTGTTGCTAGACACCGCTCATTGCTTATGATCATAAATGTGATTTATGATCATTTTCAACGTGGTAAGAGCCTATTGGGTCACACACATAGAGCTATTTGGATCATTAGAGTGCATGGGCTAATTATTTGGGTTATGCTTTCACTTTAATTTCGTATTAATAATGGGCCCAAGAGTTGAGCCATTATTAAGCCTGAAATTAAAGCCTAATTGGATTAGGGCTTTGAAACCCAATATGCCTGGAAGTTGAGTCTCACTATAAATACAACTTTTAGTGAGAAATTCGCTGGTCTCCTTGCCCTAGCCTCCCGAAAAGGACAGCCACACTCTTCTCTTGCAATTCCTTGGAGGATGCAAGCTAGCACTGTGAGTGCAAGAGAAACGCATCTACTGGGATGGGGTGGAAGCGTGGTGATCCCGAGAAGCTCGTGTGGATACCATAGAGAGCTTACGTCAACTATTCAGGTTTTGTGATTCGACTCTACAGTTGAGTGAGAGATCTCAACCGAAAATTAGGTATGAAAATTTTTGAACACCCGGTTTACCTCGTTCCACTTGGATCCTGGAGGGTTTTGGTTAAACTCCGCTGCGCTGTTTGGCTCCTGAAACCTAACAGTGGTATTAGAGCTACTGGTGAAACCTTAAATTGGGATTGAATGTTGAATCGCATGATATTATGTGTCTGGTTGCTTTCATCCATGATTAATTAGATTGATTCATGATGCATGAAACCGGAACTCGTAATGAACATATGACATAGATGAAGAAACGACACTAATTGGTTAATGAGATTAACCTAAAATTGATAGGTATGAGATATCTATATGGATTAGGATTCTTGCAATAGTTGCAAAAACCCTAGCTTGGTTCGGATTCGGCCTGTTCGTGCACCGAAAGAAAGGTATTTTTGGTGGCACGAATGGAGCAGTCTCGGGTGCCTACTTGCTCGAAATAGAAGATCTCGGGCAAAGCAATTGTAAGATAATTTTTTGCTCCTTGCAACCCTCTGCAAGGGTGGCCCCCTTTGACCCCGTCCGCTGACCAGTCAGTGGAACCACCGCCTGCTGACCGGCCAGCAAAACTGCCGTATGGGAAGCGCCACATAAATAAAACTAGTTAATCAACGCACGTCAATTGGCATGCATTTTTGTTGAATGAGATTTGACATGATATGCTGATTGGTGTTTGAAGCATGGTGCATGGTTATAGCCCTTGATTGGTTGTACTTGTAAATACGGCCTGCGAGTCGTGCTGATGCCCTGAGACATCTTCACTGAAAGGCATGGTGACTTCCGGGAGGACTTCCTGTGGAGGAGAGCGTCCGGAGTTGAGGTTTCCCAGGGGAATGTGCCTGAAAAACTTAGAGAAGAGGGTTAGGAGGTCCCTGGGGTGCTTTTCCGGGGAGGAGCCTCCGACGCCCAAGTCAGTTTCCTGAGAAGGTAAGGGGGAAGCACTAGAGTTTTCAGTGGGCTTGCCTGTATTTTCTCAAGGAGGAGGAGCCGAACCGTTTTCCAGGGTCTGTTCCCTGGTATTTATAGAGAGGCCCAGCCCATTCAGATGACGACACGTGTTCGGCGGGATGTTCTATGAGTTTCTGGGCGTAAGGGGCGAGTAGCTGGTGACAGGCTCCTTGAGCCTTAAACCAAGACAGGTCGTGACAAGACCTGGACGGCGTCGGCGTGTCAAATCACCGTTTGAGCTGACATGTAGCGTCTGTGGGCGGCATGTCAGAGGCTCCTTAAATGCTCATGCCGTACTCCCGAGGTCCTCTGGGCGAGGTCGTTCTTTGACACGGTCGCCCTTCTTCGGGAGTTATGCTCGTGCTTTTGGGGGGTTCCCTTGTTCGGAGGTTCCACCTTCGGGGAGATTCCCTTCTGTTTGCGATAGCTAATTCTCTGTAACCGAAGGTGATCCGTTCGGTCCCCCGAGGGAGCCGGCACCATCTTTGCGATCCCTGGCGTTCTTGCCGAAGTTCCAAGTTCGGGGTGCTTGGCTCCGTTCCTTCCGAGGTCAGTGATAGTGTCTCTTTCGGGTGACGCCAGGCTTCCTGATCATACTTACGGCAGGAAGTACGCACTGGGAGAGGAGATGGTCCTTCGGCTATCACAAGCCCCCCTCCAGAAAGCCGAAGTGGGAACTTCGGTTTGGCAGCTTTCAAAGGGAGTACTTCGGGGCCTTGGGTATAGCACTCTTGCCGAAGGTGCACCTTTTGTCCGAAGACACGGGTTGTTCAAACATAGCTCATCTTTTGGTGTCTCCGGGGTAACCTACTTCTTTACTTTTGTAGGTCTGTGAAACGTCGCGTCTCGTAACCAGACGTGTCAGTCTGGAGCGGCGTGCCGTCTGTCAGAAGGCGTGTCCCCCTTTTGGCGCGATGGCTGACACGTGGCAGCTTTTTATTGGCTGGGGGTTGCATCGGTTACAGCGGGCGTGCCTTTTTATGCTTAGTAAGCAGTTATGGCGACTCCTTGCCTTCGCGCAGCATTTATGACGCCGTTTCGCTTATCCCCCCTCGGCCTATATATACTTTTGTTCCTTCATAACCCCTTTTGCTTCTCCTTTTGCTCTCCTCTGTCTTTCAAGTGCTCCTGCCTTCTTTCTTGCTTTTCACGGCGGTGCTGTTTAACGGGGTTTTTTCCGGCCACCTTTCACGACGGCGTTTTCAAATCCAGATTTTGGCAAATCATTCGGTGGGTTTTTGATCTCCAGAGTCCTCTGATTTTTGCTTTTTCAAGCTTTTCCGAACTTGTTTTTTGCCTTTTTCCGAACTCGTTTTTCAGCCAATCATGCCTATCCCCGAGAGCTGGCAGCCTCTTCTTTCTCACCCTTGTTGCACCACTCCTGCAAAACTAGAGAAATGGAAGAAGAAGTTCTTCCTTCCCTCCTATGCCACTACGAGGTTGCCACGTTCTGACCAATTCAGTTTTTCAAACCGTAGTGACGAGGTTACCGTTTTCCGAGCCCAGCTGAAGGCCGGACTTCGGTACCCTCCGCCGAAGATGGTTTGCGAGTTTTGCGATTTCCATGGCATTGCCGTAAACCAACTTCCACCGAACTCGTACTGCTACTTCAACGCCTTTCTTTGTATGTGTGGCGTTTTCAAAATAGAACCCCACTTCATTCTTTTTCTGCAGTACTATAAGCTCTTCGTGGTCCCGAAGGGTGGCTTCTACTTTATGCTACCTCGGGGATCAGGGAGCAAAAAATATAAGTTCACCTTTGCCAACAAGGACAGCTGGCGAGGGTGGCAACAAAAGTTCTTTTTTCTGAAGAAGGAGGAGGCCTGGTCGCATGTTCCGACCAAATGGGCTCGGGGAAAGCTGGAGATGGACGTCGTTGACCCGAGGATATTGCTGACTCCCGAGTTGGCACCTATCTTCGCGGACTTCGACAGACGGATCCGAGCTGTCTCCGACTGGGATTCCGAGGTCCCTTCGCGCCCTCTTTACCCCTTTCCCATTAACTGGAAGTTGATGACCGAAGAGGTCCTTCGGGAGCTAAAGGTGGTAAAGGAGCACAAGACGGACCTTGGGATGCCGGCTCCTGCCATTGCCGGGAAAGACTCCTGGCTGGTGAAGCTTCTTCGGAAGGAAGAGTCTTATGAAAGTTTTTATGAAAGTAAGTTATCTCCAAATTCCTTTTCTATATTTTCACCCTGGACTCACATTGATGTCTTCTTTCCTTTTCAGAGATGGGCGACGACACCGTTGCCTTCTACAAATCACTTTTCCTCGGGCAATCTGAGAAAGGTGAGCAGACGAAGAAGGCCATCTCCCGAAGATGGAAAACATCTGGGCCTGGGCCATCTGTGGCCAAACGGGCGAAGAAGGATGCGCCCTCTCCTCTCCCAGAGATTCCTGAGGAGGTGGGCGAAGAGCCCGAGGCTGCTGTTGTTCCGCCGGCCGAGGTCGTTGCTGACCTCTCTGCTCAGAGTCCCACTCCTTCGGCGACTCTTCTGGGTGCTTTGGTAGAGGCCCCTTCTGCCGAAGAGCGACGTAAAAGCAAGGGCAAGGGGATTTCTACCGAGGAGGCTCGGGCTTCCGACGACGACGTCGCCGAGGTGCCAGCAGGTTTGTTTTTCTATCAAACTGTGGTGCCTTCTTTTTTGTGGGTTTTGAGATTTTCTTGCCTTGACCAATTTTTTGTTTTTGCCATGCAGGGGAGATATCATCTCCGGGTTGGGTGGCCGAGCACGCCCGAAAGCGGGCCCTTCGGGATGCCCATATCCCGAAGGGGAAGGTCCCGAAGGAGCCTTTCTGGACGTTTACGGAGGACATGAATTTGTACTCCGGAGACTGCCAGCAAATGGCTAAGGAGATCTCAAAGGGGGTGCTTACTGAGGCCTCCTTCAAGGCCATCGCGGAGGCTCACCCTGATGATGACTCCCTTGCCGCGAAGGTCTTTGAGCACGCTGCCCAGGTATGCCTCTCGCCTTTGTGTTTTTCCTTTTCATTTCCTCTAAATGTTTGCCTCTTCTTCTTTGCCTTACTAACTTTGTCTTTGTTTCTCTGCAGCTACTGGGGTACGCCGGTTTCCTCAGAGTTCGGGTGGCGAGGCAGGCGCTGTTCCGAGCCTCGGCCGGAGGCACCATCGACCAATATAAGGCCCAGTGCTCGGAACTGGCCACACAGAACGCGCAGCTGGCTCAAGCTGCAGAAAAGGAGGTTGCTGCCGTTCGGGAGGAGTTCCTGAAGGAAAAGGAAGAACTTTTGAAGGACTCCTCCCAGAAGATTTCTGACCTCGGCTCCCAGGTGGCGGAGCTGATTTCGGCGAACGAGGCAGTTCAAAAGGAGAAGTCGGAATCTGAGGCTCTCCTGGCGAAGGTGCTTGAAGAGAAAGCCACGCTTCAAGCCGAGGTCGAGTCTTTGAAGAACGAGCCGGAGAAGAAGAAGATGAAGGCGCTGAAGAAGAAGGTCGCGGATCTGAAGGAGGACCTTGAAGACCTCGGTGTCGAGAAGGACAAATCCGACCAGATGACCAAAGTTGGTTTTCAGGACGGGTTTTGCCTCGCTCGGTATCAAGTTCTTCAAAGGTTCCCAGACTTGGACCTTTCTTTTTTGGAGGCTCTGAACATTCCCGAGGGGCCTCGGTGGTCTTGGTCCAAGATTGAGCATCTGAACCTGCCCCCTTCGCTTCCGGCGCGGAAGGTTGTGGAGAAGGACGCAGGAGCTGGTGGCTCCCGGGACGCCGAGAATCCTTAGTTTGTTCTAGGGCCCTTTGCCTTATTTTCCTTCTCTTTTGTACTTCTTCTTCTGGCAATCTTCCTTCTTTGTAAGCAAATTTATCTTAATAAGAGACTTTTTTAGAAACTTTGGCTAAGTATCTTTGCGAGATTTTTTGTTTCCCTTTGTCCCGAACTCATTCACTCAAGAGACTTCGGAAAACCTTATCTGCGCTTAGCATGGCGACCTTCTTCGTGAAATCTTGACTTGTACAACTTATGCCCAAGAATTTTGGCTAAGTCTTTTGCCAGGTTTTCTCCATTGTCCCGAACACGTTCGCCCAAGAGACTTCGGAAAACCTTATCTGGTCGGCCACTTTTGCGGAATTTGCACCTCTTATGCTTAAGACTTTTTGGCTAAGAAACTTTCGTACTTAGAGAATTTTTCTAACTTGTACAGCACAATCTTCTTCGCCGAGATCCTAAGTATAGAATTTTCTCAAGGAGTCCGAATGCCACGTATTTTTTAATTCTATACCTTCGGAATCGCCGAGCTTGTACACCCCTTTTCGTACTTCGGCAAGGATCAGATAGGGACCTTCCCAGTTCGCACGAAATACCCCGTGGGATGGCCTACGAGGTGCAAATTCAGCCTTTCGGAGAACGAGGTCTCCTTTCTTTATTCCTTTTGGCCTGGCACGCAAGTTTATAGCCATGGCCACTATCTGCTGAAAAGTTTTTCTTCTCAGCTCCGCTATTTCTCTATGTTCGCCGACGAGGTCGAGCTTGATTCTTAGGCCGAGGTCATTTCTACTTTCATCAAAAACTTGTACTCGGATTGATGGTTGCACTACCTCGACTGGGATGATGGCCTCTGTACCGAAAACGAGTGAAAAAGGCGTTTCCCCTGTTGCTCTTCGGGGTGTTGTTCGGTAGCTCCACAGTACACTTTGGAGCTCTCCTGGCCATTTCCCTTTTGCTTCCCCCAGCCTCTTTTTCAGACCATCTTTTATGGTCCTGTTGGATACTTCTACCTGCCCATTGCTTTGGGGGTGAGCTACTGGGGCGAAGTGCATTTTTGTTCCGAGGTCACTGATAAATTCCTGGAACCCTTTGTCTATAAACTGGGATCCATTATCAGCTACTAGTACCCTTGGTATGCCAAATCTGCATACGATGTTCTTCCATACGAACTTCTGCACTTCTTTTGCCGAGATAGTAGCCAACGGTTCCGCCTCGACCCATTTGGAGAAATAGTCTACTGCCACTATACAGAATTTCACGCCTCCAGGCACTGTTAGGAGTGGTCCTATGAGGTCTATGCCCCAGACTGCGAAGGGCCAGGGGTAGTCAGCCGAAGTCACCATTTCCGAGGGTGTCCTCTGGATATTTGCGTGTTTTTGGCAGTTACCACATTTTCGGACGAACTGCCTAGCGTCCTTTCTCAGGGTAGGCCAAAAGTATCCTTGGCGCAGTATTACTGCCGCCAGGGCGTCGGTTCCAATGTGTGAACCACAAGCGCCTTCGTGGACTTCTTCGAGGATCATTTCAGTATCCTCTTCGCCAACACACCTCTGTAAAGGATTTGCATATCCCTGCCGATACAGTTCTTCGCCTATTAGGAAGAATCGCCCGGAGCGTCTTCGCACTTTTGCAGCCTCGATGGGGTCTTCGGGGAGCACGTTGTTCGCAAGATACCTTTTTATCGGGTCTTTCCAGCCCTTTTCTGAAGTTACTATGCTCAGTACTTCAATGCTCGGGCGGCTTAGTACCTCGGTGTATGTTTTTGACTTCGACAAGCAGTCTGCTTCGGCGTTATCCCGTCGAGGTACGTTTTCGATCCGTATGGTGTCGAACTCTCGAATGAGCTTTGTCACCAGTTCGTGATATTTTGCCAAGATTGGGTCCTTCGCCCCATAGTCTCCTGCCGTTTGCCGA
Organism: Aquilaria sinensis; assembly: GCA_005392925.1. Lineage (NCBI taxonomy): Eukaryota > Viridiplantae > Streptophyta > Magnoliopsida > Malvales > Thymelaeaceae > Aquilaria > Aquilaria sinensis. Next base: position 7,330 of record SMDT01001467.1, on the reverse strand, counting down.
ACTACTAGCTGGGAATCGCTGTGGGCTTTTAGATTTCGCACGCCAATTCTTCTGGCTAGGCGTAGTCCTGCTATGAGGGCTTCATATTCAGCCACATTGTTGGTGACGTTAAAGCTGAACTTAATAGCCTTCATTACTTCAAGGCCTTCGGGACCTCTGATAATTACCCCAGCTCCCTGGTGTTCGGACCCCGAGGCTCCGTCGACGTACAAAGTCCACTCTGGCTCACCTTCGCTTGGATCTGGATGGCTATCTTCGATGGTGGGTACTTCGGCAATGAAGTCTGCCAGAGCTTGAGCTTTTATGGCCTTTCGAGGTTCATAAGTGATGTCGTGTTCGCCAAGCTCTATGCACCATTTGGAAAGCCTTCCCGAATGATCAACTTTTCTCATGACATCGCGCAGAGGTAGACTGCTTCGGACGATGATAGGGTGAGCCTGAAAATATGGTCGCAGCCTTCTTCCTGCTAGCACCAAGGCATATATAGCTTTTTGCAACAGAGGGTACCTGACTTCGGCGCCATGCAGGGACTTGCTTACGTAGTAGACTGGCCATTGCTTCGCCCCCTCTTCTTTCACAAGGACCGAGCTTACGGCCTTTTCTGTGACGGTGAGGTATAACACGAGGGGCTCTCCCTCGCGAGGTTGCCGCAAAGTGGGCAGACCGGCTAAGTAGATTTTGAGTTCCTCCCAGGCCTTTTGGCAGTCTTCACCCCAAGGATGGTCATTACTCCCGAGGTTGTCCTCCTTTTTTGCTGCCTTAGTGAGGACTTTGAAGAATGGTCGACACCGGTCTCCATATCTGGAAATAAACCTGCTGAGGGAGGTTATCAACCTCGCGAGGGAGAGCCCCTCGTGTTATACCTCACAGTCACAGAAAAAGCCGTAAGCTCGGTCCTTGTGAAAGAAAAGGGGGCGAAGCAATGGCCAGTGTACTACGTAAGCAAGTCCCTACATGGCGCCGAAGTTAGGTACCCTCTGTTGCAAAAAGCTATATATGCCTTGGTGCTAGCAGGAAGAAGGCTGCGACCATATTTTCAGGCTCACCCTATCATCGTCCGAAGCAGTCTACCTCTACGCGATGTCATACGCGATGTCATGAGAAAAGTTGATCATTCAGGAAGTCTTTCCAAATGGTGCATAGAGCTTGGCGAACACGACATCACTTATGAACCTCGAAAAGCCATAAAAGCTCAAGCTCTGGTAGACTTCATTGCCGAAGTACCCACCATCGAAGATAGCCATCCAGATCCAAGCGAAGGTGAGCCAGAGTGGACTTTGTACGTCGACGGAGCCTCAGGGTCTGAACACCAGGGAGCTGGGGTAATTATCAGAGGTTCCGAAGGCCTTGAAGTAATGAAGGCTATTAAGTTCAGCTTTAACGTCACCAACAATGTGGCTGAATATGAAGCCCTCACAGTAGGACTGCGCCTAGCCAAAAGAATTGGCGTGCGAAATCTAAAAGCCCACAGCGATTCCCAGCTAGTAGTTCGGCAAACGGCAGGAGACTATGGGGCGAAGGACCCAATCTTGGCAAAATATCACGAACTGATGACAAAGCTCATTCGAGAGTTCGACACCATATGGATCGAAAACGTAGCTCGACGGGATAACGCCAAAGCAGACTGCTTGTCGAGGTCAAAAACATACACCGAGGTACTAATCCGCCCGAGCATTGAAGTACTAAGCATAGTAACTTCGGAAAAAGGCTGGAAAGACCCGATAAGAAGGTATCCTGCGAACAACTCGCTCCCCGAAGACCCCATCGAGGCTGCAAAAGTGTGAAGACGCTCCGGGTGATTCTTCCTAATAGGTGAAGAACTGTATCGGCAGGGATATGCAAATCCTTTACAGCGGTGTGTTGGCGAAGAGGATACTGAAATGATCCTCGAAGAAGCCCACGAAGGAGCTTGTGGTTCACACATTGGGACCGACGCCCTGGCGGCAGTAATATTGCGCCAAGGATACTTTTGGCCTACCCTGAGAAAGGACGCTAGGTAGTTCGTCTGAAAATGTGGTAACTGCCAAAAACACGCAAATATCCAGAGGACACCCTCAGAAATGGTGACTTCGGCTGACTGCCCCTGGCCCTTCATAGTCTGGGGCATAGACCTCATAGGACCACTCCCAACAGCGCCTGGAGGCATGAAATTCTATGTAGTAGCAATAGACTATTTCTCCAAATGGGTCGAGGCGGAACCGTTGGCTACTATCTCGGCAAAAGAAGTGCAGAAGTTCGTATGGAAGAACATCGTATGAAGATTTGGCATACCAAGCGTACTAGTAGCTGATAATGGATCCCAGTTTATAGACAAAGGGTTCCAGGAATTTATCAGTGACCTCGGAACAAAAATGCACTTCGCCCCAGTAGCTCACCCCCAAAGCAATGGGCAGGTAGAAGTATCCAACAGGACCATAAAAGATGGTCTGAAAAAGAAGCTGGGGGAAGCAAAAAGGAAATGGCCAGGAGAGCTCCAAAGTGTACAATGGAGCTACCAAACAACACCCCGTAGAGCAATAGGGGAAACGCCTTTTTCACTCATTTTCGGTACAGAGGCCATCATCCCAGTCGAGGTAGTGCAACCATCAATCCGAGTACAAGTTTTTGATGAAAGAAGTAATAACCTCGGCCTAAGAACCAAGCTCGACCTCGTCAGCGAACACAGAGAAATAGCGGAGCTGAGAAGAAAAGCTTTTCAGCAGAGAATGGCCACGGCTATAAACTTGCGTGCCAGGCAAAAAAGAAAAAAGAAATGAGACCTCGTTCTCTGAAAGGCTGAATTTGCACCTTGTAAGCCATCCCACGGGGTATTTCGTGCGAACTGGGAAGGTCCCTATCTGATCCTTGCCGAAGTACAAAAAGGGGTGTACAAGCTCGGCGATTTTGTAGGTATAGAATTAAAAAATACGTGGCATTCGGACTCCTTGAGAAAATTCTATACTTAGGATGTCGGCGAAGAAGATTGTGCTGTACAAGTTAGAAAAATTCTCTAAGAACGAAAGTTTCTTAGCCAAAAAGTCTTAAGCATAAGAGGTGCAAATTCCGCAAAAGTGGCTGACCAGATAAGGTTTTCCGAAGTCTCTTGGGCAAACGTGTTCGGGACAATGGAGAAAACCTGGCAAAAGACTTAGCCAAAATTCTTGGGCATAAGTTGTACAAGTCAAGATTTCACGAAGAAGGTCGCCATGCTAAGCGCAGATAAGGTTTCCCGAAGTCTCTTGAGCGAATGAGTTCGGGACAAAGGGAAACAAAAAATCTCGCAAAAATACTTAGCCAAAGTTTCTAAAAAACTCTCTTATTAAAATAAATTTGCTTACAAAGAAGGAAGATTGCCAGAAGAAGAAGTACAAAAGAGAAGGAAAATAAGGCAAAGGGCCCTAGAACAAACTAAGGATTCTCGGCATCCCGGGAGCGACCAGCTCCTGCGTCCTTCTCCACAACCTTCCGCGCCGGAAGCGAAGGGGGCAGGTTCAGATGCTCAATCTTGGACCAAGACCACCGAGGCCCCTCGGGAATGTTCAGAGCCTCCAAACAAGAAAGGTCCATGTCTGGGAACCTTTGAAGAACTTGATACCGAACGAGGCAAAACCCGTCCTGAAAACCAACTTTGGTCATCTGGTCAGATTTGTCCTTCTCGACACCGAGGTATTCAAGGTCCTCCTTCAGATCCGCGACCTTCTTCTTCAGCGCCTTCATCTTCTTCTTCTCCGGCTCCTTCTTTAAATACTCGACCTCGGCCTGAAGCGTGGCTTTCTCTTCAAGCACCTTCGCCAGGAGAGCCTCAGATTCCGACTTCTCCTTTTGAACTGCCTCATTCGCCTAAAACAGCTCCGCCACCTGGGAGCCGAGGTCAGAAATCTTCTGGGAGGAGTCCTTCAAAAGTTCTTCCTTTTCCTTCAGGAACTCCTCCCGAACGGCAGCAACCTCCTTTTCTGCAGCTTGAGCCAGCTGCGCGTTCTGTGTGGCTAGTTCCGGGCACTGGGCCTTATATTGGTCAATGGTGCCTATGGCCGAGGCTCGGAACAGCGCCTGCCTCGCCACCCGAACTCTGAGGAAACCAGCGTACCCCAGTAGCTGCAGAGAAACAAAGACAAAGTTAGTAAGGCAAAGAAGAAGAGGCAGACATTTAGAGGAAATCAAAAGGAAAAACACAAAGGCGAGAGGCGTACCTGGGCAGCGTACTCAGAGACCTTCGTGGCAAGGGAGTCATCATCAGGGTGAGCCTCCGCGATGGCCTTGAAGGAGGCCTCAGTAAGCACCCCCTTTGAGATATCCTTAGCCATTTGCTGGCAGTCTCCGGAGTACAAATTCATGTCCTCCGTAAACATCCAAAAAGGCTCTTTTGGGACCTTCCCCTTCAGGATACAGGCATCCCGAAGGGCCCGCTTTCGGGCGTGCTCGGGCACCCAACCTGGAGATGATATCTCCCCTGCATGGCAAAAACAAAAAATTGGTCAAGGCAAGAAAATCTCGAAACCCACAAAAAAGAAGGCACCATAATTTAATAGAAAAACAAACCTGCTGGCACCTCAGCAACGTCGTCGTCGGAAGCCCGAGCCTCCTCGGTAGAAATCCCCTTGCCCTTGCTTTTACGTCGCTCTTCGGCAGAAGGGGCGTCTACCAAAGCACCCAGAAGAGTCGCCGAAGGAGTGGGACTCTGAGAAGAGAGGTCAGCAACGACCTCGGCCGGCGGAACAACAGCAGCCTCGGGCTCTTCGCCCACCTCCTCAGGAATCTCTGGGAGAGGAGAGGGCGCATCCTTCTTCGCCCGTTTGGCCACAGATGGCCCAGGCCCAGATGTTTTCCATCTTCGGGAGATGGCCTTCTTCGTCTGCTCACCTTTCTCAGATTGCCCGAGGAAAAGTGATTTGTAGAAGGCAACGGTGTCGTCGCCCATCTCTGAAAAGGAAAGAAGACATCAATGTGAGTCCAGGGTGAAAATATAGAAAAGGAATTTGGAGATAACTTACTTTCATAAAAACTTTCATAAGACTCTTCCTTCCGAAGAAGCTTCACCAGCCAGGAGTCTTTCCCGGCAATGGCAGGAGCCGGCATCCCAAGGTCCGTCTTGTGCTCCTTTACCACCTTTAGCTCCCAAAGGACCTCTTCGGTCATCAACTTCCAGTTAATGGGAAAGGGGTAAAGAGGGCGCGAAGGGACCTCGAAATCCTAGTCGGAGACAGCTCGGATCCGTCTATCGAAGTCCGCAAAGATAGGTGCCAACTCGGGAGTCAGCAATATCCTTGGGTCAACGACGTCCATCTCCAGCCTTCCCCGAGCCCATTTGGTCGGAACATGCGACCAGGCCTCCTCCTTCTTCAGAGAAAAGAACTTTTGTTGCCACCCTCGCCAGCTGTCCTTGTTGGCAAAGGTGAACTTATATTTTTTGCTCCCTAATCCCCGAGGTAGCATAAAGTATAAGCCACCCTTCGGGACCACGAAGAGCTTATAGTACTATAGAAAAAGAATTAAGCGGGGTTCTATTTTGAAAATGCCACACATACAAAGAAAGGCGTTGAAGTAGCAGTATGATTTCGGTGGAAGTTGGTTTACGGCAATGCCATGGAAATGGCAAAACTCGCAAACCATCTTCGGCGGAGGGTACCGAAGTCCGGCCTTCAGCTGGGCTCAGAAAACGGTAACCTCATCACTACGGTTTGAAAAACTAAATTGGTCAAAACGTGGCAACCTCGTAGTGGCATAGGAGGGAAGGAAGAACTTCTTCTTCCATTTCTCTAGTTTTGCAGGAGTGGTGCAACAAGGGTGAGAAAGAAGAGGTTGCCAGCTCTCGGGGATAGGCATGATTGGCTGAAAAACGAGTTCAGAAAAAGGCAAAAAACAAGTTCGGAAAACCTTGAAAAAGCAAAAATCAGAGGACTCTGGAGATCAAAAACCCACCGAATGATTTGCCAAAATCTGGATTTGAAAACACCATCGTGAAAGGTGGCCGGAAAAAACCCCATTAAACAGCACCGCCGTGAAAAGCAAGAAAGAAGGCAGGAGCACTTGAAAGATAGAGGAGAGCAAAAGGAGAAGCAAAAGGGGTTATGAAGGAACAAAAGTATATATAGGCCGAGGGGGGATAAGCGAAACGGCGTCATAAATGCTGCGCGAAGGCAAGGAGTCGGCATAACTGCTTACTAAGCATAAAAAGGCATGCCCGCTGTAACCGATGCAACCCCCAGCCAATAAAAAGCTGCCACGTGTCAGCCATTGCGCCAAAAGGGGGACACGCCTCCTGACAGACGGCACGCCGCTCCAGTCTGACACGTCTGGTTACGAGACGCGACGTTTCACAGACCTACAAAAGTAAAGAAGTAGGTTACCCCGGAGACACCAAAAGACGAGCTATGTTTGAACAACCCGCATCTTCGGACAAAAGGTGCACCTTCGGCAAGAGTGCTATACCCAAGGCCCCGAAGTACTCCCTTTGAAAGCTGCCAAACTGAAGTTCCCACTTTGGCTTTTTGGAGGGGGCCTTGTGATAGCCGAAGGACCATTTCCTCTCCCAGTGCGTACTTCCTGCCGTAAGTATGATCAGGAAGAAGCCTGGCATCACCCGAAAGAGGCACTACCACTGACCTCGGAAGGAACGGAGCCAAGCACCCTGAACTTGGAACTTCGGCAAGAATGCCAGGGATCACAAAGGTGGTGCCGGCTCCCTCGGGGGACCGAACGGATCACCTTCGGTTACAGAGAATTAGCTATCACAAACAGAAGGGAATCTCCCCAAAGGTGGAACCTCCGAACAAGGGAACCCCCCAAAAGCATGAGCATAACTCCCGAAGAAGGGCGACTGTGTCAAAGAACGACCTCGCCCAGAAGAGCTCGGGAGTACGTCATGAGCATTTAAGGAGCCTTTGACATGCCACCCACAGACGCTACATGTCACCTCAAATAGCGATTTGACATGCCGACGCCGTCCAGGTCTTGTCACGACCTGTCTCGGTTCAAGGCTCAAGGAGCCTGTCACCAGCTACTCGCCCCCTACGCCCAGAAACTCAGAGAACATCCGACCGAACACGTGTCGTCATCTGAATGGGCTGGGCTTCTCTATAAATACCAGGGAACAGACCCTGGCAAACGGTTCGACTCCTCCTCCTTGAGAAAATACAGGCAAGCCCACTAAAAACTCTAGTGCTTCCCCCTCACCTTCTCAGGAAACTGACTTGGGCGTCCGAGGCTCCTCCACAGAAAAGCACCCCGGGGACCTCCTAACCTTCTTCTCTGAGCTTTTTAGGCACATTCCCCTGGGAAACCTCAACTCCAGACGCTCTCCTTCACAGGAAGTCCTCCCGGAAGTCACCATGCCTTCCAGTGAAGATGTCTC